>CAXKWD010000006.1:133968538-134163538 GCA_964059195.1 Ectobius pallidus | reverse complement strand
AGGGAAGCTCTTATGAAAACAAAATAGTCATCAATGTAAACAAAATGGGCACTGAGGTATCAAAATAGGCTGTCATTCAGTCATGTTCAGAATGAAAATGCAATCAAGTTTCGTTGAAATACTAACGCTTTAAAAACTGAATTGATATTACTATATGAATGTAATCAGTCATCAAGTAAAATCGTCAGCTTAAACTAAATTAGGGAAATTTCAACGAAACAGCAGAAATTTTAGTCATAACATGCGTATAAAAATCCTCACATTCTAAATTAAGCAATAGTATCTTATTCTTATATATATCTACTTTTATACAATTATTTAGGTGACGCATTTATTCGCCATTAGCACTTAAAAGGTTAAAATGCGTAAGCATTATGAATGAGGAATCGGCTAGATTTATAATTATTTTAAAGGTTGTAATATAATGGTAGTATAATAAAAATAAGAAATTAGTAGGCCTATGAAGGAGGATCTTAGTTTCCAATAAAGAGTATGCTAAGTATTTTATAAATAAATTCATTACTGCTTTAAATTTTCTAATCTACTAATAAAAATGTAGGCCTACCAGCAAAGCACATAATATTGGAACAAGTTTAAGTATTATATTATTGTTTCTCGGGCTACCAACCGGGTGAGTTGGAGGTTTGGTTTCAAGCTTTCGGCAGCCATCTCTGCTGCCATCTTCTCCCAGAAGTGCATCTTTTCCCAGAAGATGGCAGCAGAGATTGATGCCGAAAGCTTGGAACCAAACCTTCCAACTCACCCGGTTGGAAGCATGAGAAACAATAATATATTCTCAACACCAGGAAAGCCTCAAGTCACACAAGTTTAAGTATTGTTTAGTGTCTAATTACTCACAACGATTTTGAACATAAGAAATTTGAGCCTATCTCTGTTTACTTCCATTTCCATTACAGTTCTTAAAGCACTTTACTGAAGTGTTTTAAAATGTTCTCTAAAGTGTAAAATATATGTTAAGTTTTATTGAAAAAATGTATGGTAGGCCTACATCAGACATTATTTTATTCAAAATTTAATCCATAATGGATTTTTTTGTTTATTCTGGAGATTGAAATATCCTTAATTTTTAGTATATACTGTACGAATGCTGTAATTTAAGAATGACCGTACTTTAGTAAGACCATTTTTCTAAAGCGATGTACAATTCTCTATTCATTTAACTAGAAAACGCCCATTGCCTTAAATATAGGGGGAAAAGTTTGTTGTAATTCTTAACTTGACTGGCCAAACTGATCATTCGACAAATCGAGGGCATTTCATACGGTGGTACGAAATAAAATATCATATAAAGGTAAGTTTTCACTAAACCTGTGATTTCATCAAAATTACTCCCAGATATATTCTGAGAATTTAGGTGACAATGGATCCATTTCCAGAACCGCCCACAATCCTTTCTGGATGTGGGTGTACCTTCCAGCATCAGGGCCCATTGACCTATGACATTTACCTACAGTAAATGCACGTACTGCATTTGCTTGGCGAGGTCCAAGATACGCAAGTTTAGCTATAGCATGCAGTATCTGTAGCGACATCTGTCGGAGGAGCGGGGAACCAATCATTGAACGGCAACTCTTCGCGCGCTGTGCAATGGAGTAGGAAGCTTACATTTAGGTAGTAGGGGGCAGAGGTTGGAGCCAGAGAGAGAAAAACAGGAGGGACCCCTCGGCCCTTGAGCCAGAGGGTGAGGTAGTGAATGGGGAGGATTCGCAATATTCTTTCAGTTTCTTTGTGACAGTCCATCTGTTCGGTTCCACAGAGGACGCAGCCTCTGTCTAGAACACACGAGTTGTCATTTTAGTGCGAAGTGTCATCATCAGCTTTATGCTTATTTTATTTAATAAAACATTTTAAAACGAGATACATTATTTTTCTAGTGAACTTTTATTGAGAGGACCATTTATCGATTTCCTCGTAACCACGTGCTTCTTTGAAGTGGATGTACGCTTATGGGTGGACTCATGCCGGTTATATCGGTGCATATGTGCTAAAGTATCAACATAAATATTAATAATAAAATATTTATATTTAAAATTTAATGTAATATAATTATGAACAGGTGACTGGTTATGCATTTATTTAGTATTAAGTGAAAGTCTATACAACTTTAATTATCAACATCAACGAAAGAAATCTCAACACTTTTTACTAGAGATCGTTACGCTTTCATTTTAACCGCAGACCTCCACGGTATTCGAACTAGTGACTCCGAACTTGCTCCTGATTCAGTGACTGACTTTCTATTCTCAAATATCCAACATGCCGGCTTCACGACGTGAAAAGGGTAGCTATTCGGAGGTGTCCGATAAAGAAGGTATCATTGCAGGGAAAGATGCCATATCAAAGGGGGATGAAGAAATTTGCCTCAAAGCCAAGATGAGTCTTTTGAACGGTTGTACTGTCATTGTGGGGAGCATAATTGGTTCTGGGATCTTCGTTTCTCCGACAGGGGTGTTGGTGAACACGGGCTCAGTGAATCTCTCCCTGATAGTATGGGTTGTGTCCGGGATATTCTCCATGGTAAGTATTTTAAACTTTTCATATTTTTGCTTTCGCCAGAGAAAATTAATCTAAAATTATTCTGAGCATCAACCTTTAATATAGAAAAATACACAAGATTTCACATTGTAATGATTCTGTAGCACGTACAATTTTAAAGCGGATATCATTATCTAATTCAACCAATCAAAACACACGGATCATAGGAAAGACTTATGCTGCCACCTGGTATCGATAACTGTAAATTCAATATTACATGTATTATGCAATAATACTGGAGAATATCAAATTTAAAGCAGTGAAGATTCAAAAGATTATCCAAGACCGTGTATATTGTAGTTAAAAACCTGGTTAATGTTGATGAGTATTCTAGAGTAGTTTTTAATTCAAAACAACCCAGAAAATTAAGAAAATACCTACAATCATAGACGCCGACTTGGGGAGCACGTTACTTTCTGCCCCCAACATTTACGGTTTTTATCATATAAGGCCCTTGTATAAGTACACTAAAACCCAATACTTCCCCCTGATTAGCATTTATTCCAATTAAGAAAGTGAGTTGTTTGACACCTTTTTCTCTTCTTTATTTTAAATATTATACAGTCACTAGTGAATTAAATAGGCCTAATACTTAATTTGTTTTTAGGCAAGACATGTACTGTTATGTTGTTTTTTAGCAGGACAAGGCATTTTGCATTCTTTTCATTTGAAGGGTGAAAGGTAGCTCGAATGTATACAAATGTGTATTATGAATTAATTTATTAAATAAGGACAATTTGTTTTGGCATTAATGTTCATATTTCTTCATTTTCAAAAGATTTTTTTGGGCATTTTAAAGTAATTTTCCGCACTTCTGTAGTTTTTTTCTAAATAAGGTTTTACATTACCTTAAATTTTGAATTTTTTCATTACTGTTTATGTTTTTAACGCTTCTCTATCTTTATAGCAAATAACGCCCACAGGAAAGAAAACAGATTTGCAGCATAATTGCTAACAGAATTTAAAAATGCAGTTTGACATTTCCAAGAAAACCTCTCGTGGAGGTACAAGACATTATTTTCAGACAGTAGACAATCGTTTTCATTTGAGAACCTCCGCCAAGTTTTCATACTTATTTTAACCACTGTGCTTTATGTTATAACAATAAATAATTAAGAATTCTGCTAATATTGTCATTTTAAAAGTCACATATTTGCTACGAGCATTTTGAAGAGCATGCCTGTTATGAAATAATAGTTTTTTTTTCACAAGGAGTGTCCAAGCAGTATTAATTTACTCATTTCGTTAGTAACAAAATAAGAGTGTTTTATATTGTAAATTTCACTATAATCTATTGCTTTCTAAAATAAACTCGTTGCTTCTAAAAACTAATTAAAGGAATCATGGAAAATTTATTGGTGTAAAAGTATTTTTTACTATTTTTAGGTCATAAAAGCATTCTTTATTTTGCTTTTTTCACTATTTTTTTTATCATTAAATGTATTGGCCTATTTATGTATTATTCTCCTTATTAAGTGTGTTATTTGGATCTTTCTATCTTATTTTAAAGTCCAATCATTAGTGAAATTAATGTAATGTTATCTTGTTTATTAGTAAGACCGTAAACAAAAGCGCAGTAATTCAACGGACACGGTTTCAAACAGACAAAGCCTAGTTAAACCTCCTTCAAGAAGATAAATATTAATAAATTCCTTTATTGCAACCAATGGTCATAGTATGATGAATGGAGCTCTGGTGGAATAATATATGACAGGGGAAACAGGAGCACCCGGAGAAAACCAGCCCCGACCCCATTTTGTCCACACAAAATTCCACATGGATCTACCGAGATTCGATCCCGGGTCCCAGCGGTGGAAGGCGAGCCATTGTTCTACTGCTTTTTTACATAAAGTATCATTCCATCGTCTGACAAAGATGAGCAAGCTACTCCACAGGCACTATAAGGAAGTGTTTTCAATTCATTCTGAAGCGCATGAATTTAGAACTAAAGTTTGTAAAAAGATGAGAAACCGAAACCGAACCGAAATTGAAGTACCGGCAATTAAAAAAAAATTATCCAATGATAAGTACCCAGTGTAATTCTAAGAAACAAGTTGACAGAACTTATGCTAACTGAAGTCAAGATTACCATCTCGTATGGGTCATGTGTTTAGATACAGTACATGAGCATTAAGAAAAAAATCACATAAGTATTATTAAGATAACTCCTGTTTAAATTAATGCTAATTTTAAATTTAAAATGTATGTATAAAAGATATGTTTTAAAAATCTAGGTTTCGTCTAACTTATGGAAATTCTAAATGCATAGAGTATTTTTGTACTTAACATGAATAAATACATATCAGTTCTTCTAAAAAAATTCTTATATCCAACCTAATGCAGGATTCCTGACATTTTTTTTTATCCTTTCAGAGCTGAATTTGTATGATTATATAAGCAATCATCTTGTAAATCCATCAGTGAACTCTAAGCTTAAAATCAATTAGGAAAATTTCAGTGAAATGACTAGTTCTGTAAATAACAACAGTAATATGAGGATAAAAATCATCACGTCCTACTTAAAATAGGCTTATTGCTGCATAAATATTATATCTCGGCTTCAAATAATGGTAGGCCTATGATGTGAAGCATTTACACATCAGTAGCAGTGTAAAGGTGAACAGCAGACATAAATAAGGAATTACCTAAACATCGAAACTAGCAAATACATTCGTCGCATGAGATTTTATTTTGATAAAGTGCATTGTTACAATGCTAATACAAAGGCCTTTCTAATACTGTTAATCTGTAAGAGGCAATAGAAAAATAAGCACTAGCGGTTAAATTAAGATGAAAGCTGTTCTTATTTTTTCTCACAGTATTATGGTCAATCTCCTGGGCCTCTACTTTACTAACAACCAAAACAATATTTTCAGCATAAGACCTCTTTCTCTCTCTCTCTCTCTCTCTCTCTCTCTCTCTCTCTCTCTCTCTCTCTCTCTCTCTCACTCACTCACTCACTCTCCCAACCCTCTCACGCTGTGAAAACATTTGCATGCATGAAATTAAAATAAAAACAAAGCTACAAAACAAAAAAACAAAGCTACAAAACAAAAAATCAAAACAAAATTACATTTTATATTAATCTATCTACTCTTATACAATTCAACGGCCCTAAATAGCGTGCTTGCTCGCCCGCTTCGTGAGACATCGGGTATACTCGGCGATGTTCGTCTCTCGCAGTCTAAACTTTCATGACGACTACGAAATTAGGAAGGAAAACTGTTTCTTTATTATATAAGGCCTAAGTGAAATGAACACAATGAACAAATATTCTAATTTTATTTTTACTTACAATTTTCATAGCTCTGAACCACAAACATTTTTAATAATCTACCAGTGTAATTTTCTTAAAAATCCTGGAGTCAATGAATAATGGCGGGCGAAGCCGGGGGCAACAGCTATAAAATATTGATGGTTTTATCTCTTGAAATATCGCTGATAATAATAATCCAAACAAACCATTCCTTCCCTTGAAACATTATATAATTTCTGAAAATTACACTGAATTGATAAAATAAAATTAACATCATATTCATATCAATAAACAGCTGAGAAACAATACGTATTATGTGTTCACAGGTTCTTTGGAACTGCATAATCGATTCTGATATAGTTTTCCCAGGGGGCGCTTTCATGTCGTGGAATGTACTCTGAAGCAGGAATTTTAGCTGTTTCATTAATTATTAATGGCTTAGTTTATGAATGATTCGCGTGCAAGTGTTAATAAATATAATGCTTTAATAATTATTATACTCTTAATTTTTAATTTTTAAAAGAATTATCGTGGCGAAGCCACGGGCACCTCCTAGTCTTAGACATATCAGGTGTAAACAAAAGAATCTCGACAACTTTTTGGAATAATAATGATAATATTTAGAGCCCGGATTCTTAGGTTTTAAACTATTTTGTTTCTTGCTACCTAACTGTGATATTTTAACATAATTATCTGTTTCATAGCCATGGCAGTCACATAGTCCACTCTTATAAAACCTAAAAACGGTTAAATAAGATGTTGAAAAAATAAAAATGGCTAAAACTGCTTTTCAATAAAAAGACGACAAAATAACTATAATTATAATCAATCTAATTATTATTGTTCTAGTAAGAATTACTTTTTAAATGTCTGCCTATATTTTGCATCTTGTTCATTGTTGCCAGATTTATTTAGAAGTAAATTAAAGACAATCTTAGGAAACTTATACTCGCAGTTTATTCACAGTGTTTGCTCCAGCATGACGCCGAAAGTGAAGTAAGTTATTCTAAAAGTTGGTTGATTAATTGAAAAAGTTCTTGTTGAGTTTGTGGTGGAGTTGGAAACGACAGGGGTAGTTCTAAAACTTAGCTGAAAGTATTGCTAAACTTTTGTGGAAATTTAACTAGAAATAAAATAATTAATTTTTTTTAATGCGTTTATTGTACTTAGGCGTATCGAAGTGAAACTTTAAAAAATCGTCTGAAAATGGTAAAGAACTAAAATAAAAGTATTTTAGTATCGTATATTTAAATTAGAAAAAAAAAACTAAAATAGGGTTTATAAAGACTTACAAATTCGTGCCCTAATAATAATAATAATAATAATAATAATAATAATAACGATAACGATAATAATAATAATGATAACAATAATAATAATAATGCGAAGTTATTTCTGTTTCTGCATTTACTCTGCTTCAGTATTTGGTTTCGGTAGACACGTCATACACGTTTAACATCTTGAATAGTAACAATACTAAAGTGCCAATAATCCTAATTTATTATGGTATAACGTTTCATGTAATCCATATTTTCGCGATTTTTTTTTACTTTTTTAAAAGTAAAACTCTGCGAGTATAAAATAAATTTGAAACCAAGTAGGCTATGATCAGCTAAGATTTTCTCACTTTCAGGAACTCTGATTTACCACATTCTTCAGGGTGCAGATGTATTCATATATCAACTTTCAAGGTTGTTAATTTATGTATACGTACTTTATTATTCAGTTAGCTTATTTAATGTTTTCTCGAATTTGGCTGCAGCCACTTCACGTTTTTGGCCATGGAGGTTGAAGAAAAAAATGTAAGAAGGAAATAGATGAAATAATCTGAAATTGACACTCATTCTGTAAGGTATATAACTTACTAAGCTTCCATAATCATAAAGGAGTAAGGTTTAGTGAATCTTTAGTGAACCTTATATTAACATTTTTAGTCATGCAATTTATTAATATCTCGCGCTACCTGAACTTTTACGAGATGTAGGCTAAATATTAGTTCATTTACATTATACGGAATTACAGTCATCTTGTAATTTTCCAATTCTCGTTCTACCTGTAAGCTTTTTTTGTCCTTTGGAAATTTCCATCTTCCAGCCAGACACGTAATCTATTGAAATTCCTCGCAAGCATGGAGGGCAGTGTTCCTTCCCAGTCTCGCCCTTGTAAATAGGTCACTTTCATCGCTTTTGAACTGAACAGGTTCTTTTGTGCAAGTTGTTCATCCCCCTTGTGCTCTTACATCCACTCCCCTGGCCTCATGAAGTCGTCGGCGTATTGTGAGAACAGTAAAGCGAAACAGTTTCGCAAAACATTTTTACTGTATGTAACAGTGAAATAGTAACACAATACTGGATTATGCAGCTCCTTCCCTTTTGTTACCTCCGTTGCTTGAAAACTACATTCATTTCTTTCACTTACTAGATTTAGTCCAGTTACCAGGTAGGCTACTTAAAATTTGGGTTACCAAGAAAAAGGTCCGAAATTAATATTTTAATATGTGGGTATTCTATGGTGTAGAATACAAGATTTCCAATTCGAGAACCCTGTGCAGGGCAGCCAAAAACTTCGAATTTTTTTGAATTTTTCAGTGTTTTCCTTATAACTCCTAAACAATGCGTTTTAGCCGAAAACACTCCATTACAAAAATCAAAGAGCATTAAATTTCCTACACTTTACTGGTTACAGGTTTTTATAAACCAAATATGTACCGAGATATAGCGCTTCAAAGTTTCAAAAAACTTTGAAAATATCGATAAAATGCGAAAAATGCTAGGATTTTCCAAAGAAAACATTGAAAAAGGTAAAAATTTCGAGGTTTTTCGGCTGTCCTGAAGTTCGCATAGGGTTCTTGGATTGGAAATCTTGGATTCTACACCACAGAATACTCACAAACAACATATTAAAAGATCATTAACTTCGGACCATTTTCCAGGTAAAAGTAGGCCTACCTGCTGACTGGACTAATTACGTAACATTTAAATTTAGTTAGTCCTTGATGAAAACTGCCATCTCTTGGCAGAAAGTAAACTTAGAAACATAAAGATTTCAAGATTCAAAACGATTTGGAGGAAACTTTAAATGTTACATAATGTAGTAAGTGAAAGAAATTCATGTAGCTCAAAGCAACACTGATAGCGGTAGGGTTAATGGAAGGCCGTCAGCTGTCAGTATTTGTATCATTTTGTTGCTTGTTCGTTTCCTTTTGTAGATAAGGGGGATATTAAAATGGATAACTGATAAATGAATAAATCGATATTGGAGTCGACTGAAACTATTTATAACTTAAAACCATTTATAAATTTGTCATTTTTCGAAATTTTCTTGAAAATTCTACCTTAAGGACAAGACTGTACACGATTTTCATAGCAATTAGCTTATATTGCTTCTATTTGTTAGTTTCTTAGTTTTAAGTTTCAATTTTAGTGTATATTATAGTATAATAATATAATTATACACACATCCAATTATATTATAATCCTTTAATTCACTTTGTTTTCTAGGCATATTATTGGACTCATTGTTGCCTTACGTTTTAATATAGGTAGTTCAATATTGTATTATTATTCTATTTTTAGCATTTTGTATTATGTATGATATCTATTGTATTTGTTTTTTGTAGATTCCTTTTAATGTATTTTGTATTTATCCTGGTTGAGTGGAAGATAAGGGCCCTTTGACCTTAACTCTGCCAGGCAAAATAAAACATTATTATTATTATTATTATTATTATTATTATTATTATTATTATTATTACTATTATTAATATATTTAGTTTTAATATAGTAGACAATCCATTATTAAATTTTTGGTTGCCATAGGTATCTAGGGCCATTTGTTTAAAACTAGTTTTACTTCAAAATAGAATAAAAAAATTGTTTTAAAAAGTCAAATGACTACCCTAAACCTACACAATTTTTAAACTTTGAATTCAAGGTTACGAAAATCGAACAGCTTTATGATACTGCATTATTATCTTATTACCATCAAAACCAATCAAAATTTATTTCCTTCACACTGTGTCAAACTGCATGGAAAAGTGATAAGCATTGTTAAAATACTTAACATTTTTCTTTAGTTGTTTTAAAACGGTTATGTGCTGCTACTCAGAATTATCATAATTTCAAGCTGTCAGACAATTTTCTGTCACCTGTAAACTTTTAACATTTATTACTTTTGTGATTAAATATGTTATAAAGTCAAAAAATTACTTATGTAGTTTATTTTCAGAGATATATATAGGCCTATATATAATTTACTTTTGTATAAAGCGAGGATGAGCCAAATGGTGGCCAGCAATTTTTGGGGGGCCCACTTAGCCTCCCCCCCCCTTTGGCACCGGTCTTGCGATACTACTAAAATAATGTACCTAAATTTTTCCAAGTGATGAAGCTACGTTGAATTTCCAATGTGGTTAGAAGCGATATATTCACGTGGCATATCAGTTTCCGTATCCGAGGTTTAGTGGTCTTTCTTCATCGCATGACTTCCGGTAATTTATTGATTAGCATCACTAACAGACCGATAAACCTCACTTTAAAATAAAGTAAATAGCATATGCGGAATAGGTTCGAGCAAATTGAATGCTAAATAGGCTATATTGCAAATTGAGTGAATTGAATAAAAAGAATATTTCTTGTCTTGTAACCTGTTAAAAATGGTCGTTTCTGACAGACACATCAATTGTCATTATGTGTCAAACACATTTATTGTCATTAATTTTATTCAGTTACGATAAAAATATTTGTTACATCCGCTGTGTAATATTGTATATAATTTAAACATTTAAAATAACGGTTTTATAACAAATGTTTAAATATACTGGGGTTCGCCGTAGCGTAGTAGTTGAGGCGCTGCGCTACTAACAGGAAGGTCGCGGATTCGATCCCCGATGAAGTCAGAGTTCAATTCGCCTAATCCTTCTGGTGGCACTATGCCCCTGGGGTCGACTCAGCCTTTAACAGAAATGAGTACCAGGTGCAATCCTGGGGGTAAAGGCGGCCGGTGCGTAAGGCTGACAACCTTACCGCCTTCATGATCCGAATGTCTAAACCTGGGAGCCTCAACCTCCTGGAACCCTCTGGGTCTTCATGGGATGTATAGGGTACACTTTACTTTACTTTAAATAATACTATTGTCAATCCCGACCACAAGCAGTAGCTTACTCAGGAATGTCTCATGTAACATTGTAAACTCTTTTTTCAAAATATGTAAACGTCAAATAAATATGTAAACTTAAAAAACTGTAAACTGTATATTTAAAAATTAATGTATTTCACAATACTATTGTTACGAGTACTGAATTATATTACTGTATCAGATCTGCTATTGTTCCAAGGATTCACTTAACGTATTGTGATAATTTTTATCAGTTGTTCAGTCAATTTAACAACTTAATTCGAAAATAAGTGAATACCGGGATAAAGTTCTTATTAATAAAGTAGCAATAATTACAATACGTAACATATTGCTATTTTCTATCTATTATTTTATGCAATCTCTTAGCCTGCTATGTAATAGAAATAGCTTTCATTCCATTAGATGTGACTAGGTTAGTACACGAGGGACTCCAACTATACGTTCACTGATGATCAGTTTATTGGATTAAAATTTAATCTTCTAAAGTACAATTAATTTGAAACTTCAATATTATAATAAAATATGAAATTAATATATTTAGGCATTTCAAAAGCTTGTAATTCATAAATGGTAAAGGCTAGCGTAAATAGTCTACAAGTTAACAGTAAATAAATATCTATGTCGTTCTTTCAGTATCACAAGATTATAAAATCATTAGATAATACGTGGCATACGTAAATATCTACTATATAATATATAGTAGATATATAAAAAGTAAAATTTGTAGGTATTGTGTGATGAACTCACAGCCAACGCCACCTATTAAAAAGACAATATTGAATTGTGAGATTGTCATAGCAACCGGGGAGGAGGGGGGAGAGCATTGAATGACTTGGACGAAACTCAGTGAGCGAGGTTTTTATGGGCTGGGGAACTCGAATCTGAGGTATTTTTTCCCCGGCCAATGCACTTGAATCGTGAAATGCACGTCGAAACCAGGATTTTAGTTTTTAATTATCAATAATTGATATTGTTTTAACTGTTTATGAATTATATTGGTAAGGTTCATGAGTCTGTGGTACGTTTTAATCATTTCGAATCTTTATGCCTACATGGAAGCATTTTTCGTTCAGTAAGTAAAACGACATCTAACTTATTGTACAGGGCGTTGGAAACCTTTAGGGTTTTGTGAGGTTTCCGGATTTTTAGACAATCGGCAACGGTTGTTAGCCGGAAACATTGGTCGTTTTTGCCATCAGGACTGCAACTGATACTCAGTAAAGTAGTCCATTTGATTCTGTTTTATTTTAACTACAATCCTAACGTACCTATGTAAAGTAGCGTCTCTTTCTCTTGAGGAGGGTCAGTAATAATTAATCCTACGGTCTAATACCATTAGAAGGATTAGGCTAATTGAATTCTTCGTGGATTCAGTGCACTACGGCGTCCACAAAAACAAGTGACAAATGCGCTACTTTGTGTTTCTTAAAAATTCGCCAATTTGAAAATTGTAATTTCAGTATTTGGTAAGGCTTGGCTTAGGCTACATCATGTCGTATCAGTATTTTTAATACCCTTCCATCACTCTTCTTGTAGATGATACGTTATACAAATTACCTTTTCTATGAAATTTTGCCAATTGTAATTATTGCTTATAGAAAGTCTTTTAAAACAGAGGCACTGTTATTCATTTCATTCAGCGAAAAATAAATACAATTCCCGATTCCAGATGCAAATGGCAGATGAAGTTAAGTGAGTTACACATCCTATTTTTTTTTAAATGAGTAGGCCTATGGAATTAAGAAGAGAGGCAAAGTCATTTAATGAACTTTGCAAAATGAAGTCACAGCAGATCGCGTACTGGTTTAATAACTTAGATACCAGGACTCAATAATGCAGATTTATTTTATTTTATTAACAATATTGAAACTCTTGTTTCAATAGAAAAGATCTTCAGTTGTACGTGTACTATGTTTTGCATATCTCAGCTAAAGAACAAATTTACTAGGTAGCCTGAAAAATTGACTGGGATTTGATTCCCAATTAAAACCTAGATTAAAAATCTAGATCGCTAGGAATCCAACTAAGTTACACAGATCTGAACATGATTTCTGTATTTAAATTTTGAAGTCCGTTGAACGCTGACAAAAAAAAGTAACTTTTTTTTATGAATTCATCTTACAGCTCCTTTCTGTCTATCCTGAAAGGGATTCCATGTTTCAATGTGTAAAACAGTTTACTGTGCTAAAAGAAGCGAGAGAAAATAGGTTCGAGTAAATAAAGTTACACCGAGCTATATCGCTGTCGATGTCCACTCCATTGACTTTATTCGTAAGAGCCAGCAGCCTGTGATATGCAATTTAGCCAATGCTCTTCTATCTCACAGCTAGTAAATACCGCCGGATAACGCTGTAAACAGTTTTAGATTTAACTGTTGAGTGTGTGTGTGTTTTGCATCATGCCTACAATTTTACATTCATATACTATCTTAAATTTATATCTCCATAAAAGATCAATACTAACCTAATCACTGCAGTGTTATAGAGTGACCATTCTGACTAAATAGACTGATATACAGTCGTGTGCAAGGATTATTTCCGATATAATGCGCATGTTTTATGTTTGTAAGGGAATACATAACCTGCTCCGCCAGGCCCACTCCCCACCCCTGCTCCTATCCTTTTTCGCGTTGGAGGATACGGAGCAGAGGCTAACCTGTGTTCATAGATTAATGTTTTTAGTGCCAGACTTTTGATGTCAAACCAATGCGAGTTTTAGGGGCTGGTGTGGACATTCGTTGTGAGTCAACTCTTCTAGTCACTCAAATGAAATGTTCCCATACTTCAACCCCATTTCACAACTCACCTAGGCCTGAGCGTTGTTCATGGGCTAATGCGTGCGTTCGGACTTGAACTCAAACAAATAAGAGACCGGCTCATCCAGAGCTGGTGTGGAACACAGATTATAAAAAGATTCAATGCCAACATTAAATAAAGAAAAATACTAGAAGAAATCAGAAAGCATCGGAAAGTTTCATGCACTCGACTGTACTGTCATACCGTAGGCCTGCTGTAGGCCTAATCTACTATTGTACTGAATTTTTAGGATTCTTTTACAAACGTCAATATAAAATGGAATGGATGTATTAACTGAGGTTCCTTAGCCAATACCTATAGGCCTAATATAAAGCCACATGACTGACTCACTGACATTAATGTTTGCCCACTTCCAGATGAGCTATAAACTTGAAATTTAGCACAGTTATAGCTTTTAGCTTGTAACCCACAGAAAATTGTTAAAAAGTTCTTTTAAATTTTTACACCGAAAAAATCCTAAAGTATTCCCGCACTTTCTTATGTTTATTATGGCTATACGGTGATAGGCTGTAAGGCAGTATAAATACACGGACTCTCTGATACGGTGTCAGTTCATTTATTAAAAATAAAAAATAAAAAAAAAGCTGTAGTCTAAAGCCGCATCGTTGCTATCCAGGGGCCAAACTTCTGACCCTTTCCATCATGCAGTCTACGCAGTAGATTAGGCCTATACTCTGAGAAAATAAATCAAATTTATTGATAAACGTAAGGCTTCATGTCCGGTGGTGATTCCGTCTACCTACCGCATCCGGTGACACAGTTACCAAGTGAACGTTGAATATCTTTAAATTTAGTATATTAAGTAGAATTACAGCGTTCATACTATTTTAATGGCGTTCATATTATTTTAAGGTGTAGGGCATGAAGTTAATTAGTATGAGCTGACTAATTTTATAGGAACGAGAGTAAATACATCGATTTTTTTTAGCAGCAGGAGAAAAATAAGTTTGCTTAAACTTATTTTTCATACTGAATTAACACTTCAAAGAGTTGTCTTTCTTTAGCTGTTTTATAAATAATTTCAGTGGCAGGCAAAACTATTCAGAGTAGACATTCCGTTGTTCCGATGCCCGAATTACTTTTCTACTTTGTGAATTTTAGAGTTCGAGAAAATGTGTTGTATATTCTCAAAACTCCCTCCAAATGAATTAGTAAATTCATAAACTACGGGCGTATTGATCAGAACTGGAGAACTCCATGTCAAAGTTTTCAGATATGCAGAAGATATAATGTGCAGATTTTAACACTGCAAGGTATCAGTGAGTCCACCGCTGTAACGTAGAGGGGCCGGGTTCGAATCCTAGTTACCTAGGTGGGGTTTTTCCTCACCTGTGAGACAAAATGTCAGGTAACTTAAGGCTCTTCTGGTCCCCGGATATCATCTGGCCGTCATTATCTCCTTCATCCCATCCTCACCTTGTTTAGAGTGAATGTTTATGTGAATGGTGTGTGTCGTCCCATGTGTTCGTGTTGTCTCGGAGGTGGCGCTGGCATTGGGCTGATCACACATCCGGGACGCCCTCTTTGTTTAATAAAAAAGTATGTATGTGATCCATAGATAATACCTCTCCCGACAGGTCGCGGTCCTTTAAGGCCCGGGCGGCGTGGGTTGCTTAAATGTCCCTAAAAGGGAAAAGTAAAAATAAGGCAAAGAAGAAAGAAAGGTTTCTGTAAAATATTTTGAAGAAAGTAATTTCATTATTTTCTTGTTACATTTCCCAGAAGATTAATAATTAATTAATATTTCTAGATAAAATTATAACTCTTAGACAATTCTAATAGTATTACGCCGAGAATAAGCCATGCCATAAATTAAAAGAATTACAGTCATAATTGTATGGGTATTGACAAGACGGGGTTAAGCCAGTGCGTCAGGTTTAATTCCGAAACCAAAATTGTATTCTGACAACTTGTTTGACAAGCGTGTGCTTGTTTGATGTCGCAATAGATACCCAATATCAGATGTACAAATTGCTTGTGTTTCTGAAGAAATAATAAAAGCGAATGAACGCGTATTTTCAGAACCTCATTTCAGGGCCATTTTCAGTACAAAAGTAATAACCATTAAGGTGATGACGATGAAGAGATGATTTTGTGTAAATTGCTGATATAATAATTCTGAAAACTTATTTCCTACGAGAGGCTGAAAATATTCCTACTTCACGCAATAACTAGACCTGGGATTTTAGGCTCTAAAAAAATTAGTTTAGGCACCTAAAATAGGCTTTTAAAACAAGTAAATAGACTTTTAAAAGAGAAAATAGGCACTTAAAATATGCTTTAAAAATCCCTAGATAGACAGAAAATATACTTTAAAATATTACAACATGCACTTAATCTGTAACATGGTTTTTTTCTGCAATAAACGTAGTATACCTATTCTTAACAGAATTAACTGCATCACGAACTATATTCACTTGAACAGGTGTTCTTTCACTGGTGGCTTGACATAGCAGTCTTTCCCCCTGGATCCTCCCCCTCCCCCGTCAGTCAGCATTTTTTAGCGACAATTGTTTGGAATAATCATGTTTCTGTGAAAAACCCACCTCTGCTGTTCTGCTTTTCATTGAGGGATGTCCATTATAATACTGTAAAAATTACAGAAGTTGAATTTTACTTCAAATGTACAAAATAGGCATTTTAAGCACTAAAATAGTAAAATAGGCTCTAAAGTTCCAAATAGGCATTTTAGGGCATTATAAAACTCTATAATGTAAGTGATTTATCATGAAACGTCCACATATTTAAACATTTTCATGTTATTTCATAAGGAACAAAACAGCCATTTGCCTTAAAATCCCAGGTCTAGCAATAACTGAAACAAATTTGAACTACAGTAACTGCAACTGTCCTTTAAATAATTTTAGTGGCATACGAGCAATTTCCCGAGAACATTATTCTCAGCTTTTTGTTGTTCGTTTACCATGTTGTTCTCTTTTATGTATTTTAATTTGAATCGTAGGCCTGGCATAAAATCTAAAGCAAAAGGCTCCAAGGCAAAAGAGACCGGCAAGCTAGTCGATGTTTTTGAGTCATTTAAAGTCACTGGCAACGTGCTGATTGCGACACGAGTCACGAGCCAAGAGCCATGAACTACTTTGCTGCCACGAGCCACGATATTACTCCCGCCGAGAGCTCACTGTAAGGTGGAGTCCACGACTAGGAATTGAGCTCTGCTTTCAATACTACAAGTCTTGCTGATTGCCTGCAGTGTGCAGCGATTAAGGCTACTTGGGTAACTAAGTGAGGCCAACATAAAATTAGTTTAATATTTCACTGTAAAGTGATAGACAAATTCTTTAACACTGCCAGGGTCCACTTGAATTATTTCTTGACAAGCTCTAGTAATTATTTATCTGGTCAAGGCTCTAGTTTGACCACGTGGATTAGAAATGACACCAGAAATGGTGGGTCAATATGGAAGGCTGCTGCTCTATGTACCGCATGCTCCATGTATTTTGTTGTTTCTGTAGGTTGTCTTTGGTATCCTTGAGAGAACCAGAATACAGGATGATTTAAGTCTTGTTAAGTGAAGACCAGGAATCCTAATAATCCTAATTCCTAATCCTAATTCATTTGCAAGAACCTCCTTCATTGGATGACACTAGATTTAATTAACAGCATTGGCTAGAAAAAATCAAGCTAATAGGAATTTTACTATACAATAAATAGGCTCGAAAGGGCCTAAGCGACTGCCTCTCATGAACTTTAAATCTTCCCATGTAATTGAACAAAACCAATTTAATATATTTATTTTCGACAGATTTAAAAGCAAGCAAGGGAGCTCAACTCCCATTAGCTTCCTCGAAATTATGTCCTGATATTATGAACTATTGTCCGACCACTTTTTTTTCACTGCATTAGCAAAAAGCACTTTACTAATTTCCTCTCAATATACTTAATATATTCCTTTCTCCTTCTAGTTTCTTTCTCCTGCATTGTTTTGTCCAATTATTATTCTACAATGAGACCAAGGTTCATATACAGTTTCTTGATCAGGAAGTTTCGCAACTTGCGAAATTGCTATAATGTTGAGAATTAAGAGCATAGATCAACGTACTCAGCAATTTAACATAAACACGCTTTTTATAATCTTTTCTCAAGATCCATTTACGAAGTTTTTCAGAATCGATGAACTTTTCCTATTTCTTACTTTCTTTGCAAATTTGCATATTGCCATTACTTCTCTTTGCAAATTCAGTTTCTTCGCTTTGCACGTTTAACAAAAATACCAGATCCACTTCTTCTATTTCCATCGTGCAATAACGAACATTGATCAAAGCCTTTTAGAATGTTGATTCAAATCGATTTAATCCTTCAATGATCGAGATTTAGTTTCTCACGCGAATTATAAACCCGTGCCGGACTGCAAACAAAAACAGTTCACAAAATGAGTAGGCTTATAGTTTATTGCTTGTAGGCCTACTCTTTTCTGTATAATTTACATACAATTTAAATTTTATTTGAAGTTATTTTTCGTTATTTCATAATACCGAGACGCCTATCCATTTATTCAATATTTATAGATCATGTGCATAGCCTAATTTGAATTATTCGAAAACTCCCAAAAATGTATTTAATATCAAATGAAGAAATATGAAAACAATAAAAGGGATTTGCTTCTTTATTTTAAGGCGATCTTCTTGAGCTATGGTTCAGTGACGAAAACAATTTACTATAATTAGTACTCCAGATTATATCTAAGGGTCACTATATTTAGAGACAAAATAATTGAAGTGATAAAGAAAAGATTAAAGTTTAAAAATACACTAAACATTTCTACTAGCACGCGCGTGAGACAAGACTTTGACACCCTAATATTTTGTCAACAATTATGCCTCTTCTAAGTTCATTGCCTTTAAGGTCTAATAACAGACCTTTTCCGAATGAAGCGAATAAAATTAAAACCTTAGCTTTTAAAAGAAGGTTCATTCCATAGTCAATTATAGAAAAAAGTACGTAATGTTCAACTGAAACAATTTTTCGTGGACCCATTATTAGTTTACATATCTACATGTTAAAAGTATGAGATTTAAAGATTTTTACTGCAAGGAATGAAATTATAAATATATTCAATGCTAGCTTGTTAGAGTTGGATTATTCCCACAAAGTCTCTGGCCTTGAAGACTAACCCAGCCAGCGAGCTTCTCGTTACGTTTCGTTACCAAGATGCGCGAATTCGCTGCGCGTAAGATCAGTAAGCTACCGCTGGGCAGAGAGTGTCGCCAGTCGTAGAAAATACTATAATAGTTGAGTGGAGGGATAATGCCGCAGCGAGAGGGACAGACAACACGTGGAGTGGGATAGGAGAGCTGAGCCAATCAGGGTGCAGCTACCTCCCCTAGCCAGGAACTCTACGAGCGGTGAGACTCGCTCCTAAGGTATATACGTAAAAACCCAGATACTTTGTGGAGGTAATCCTATTCTAGCGATGAGCAAGAGCTTCCTTTGAGAGCACTGATGATTTCGTCATATTAACTTAAATTCAAGAATGTGAATTGTGGGCGAGATCATGTTATGTATCTAAATCTCGATTATTTTCATTTCTAATAGAGCAAGTATATTGGTACTATCAATATTGACTACCTATGCTCAGTTATTGATTTTTAAGTAAGTTGTATTAATTAATATGACAACTGTTACATTCATCTAAAAGCTTATATTATTAGTAGGTAGGCCTACATTTAAAATTATGAAGTGCAGAAACATAACGCAATTTTAAATTACTATTATTACTAATAATATCGGCTGTGATTATGTAATTATTTAATACTGTAATCTCTGTAATAGTAAACTGACAATATTAATTTACAACCAAATAAGACTTCCAAGCATAGATGGGACTATCTCAGTACCGAAGTGTGAATGTTAATGACGTGTTAGAAAAGCCTGAATTTTGATTGCACCATACTGTTCATACATTATACATAGTGTGCTTCTTTTAGGATGGGGGCTTTGCCTTTGAACACTCATTGGGCTTTTTCTCTCTATGCTCATCATGCCCCTAGTCATCTAAAACTCAGTATAAATTTAAATTTAAAATTTAGTATACAATAACATTTAGGAATTGATGCTAATTAGTAATATATATTTAAATTTTCATTATATTTTGTAATAACTATGAATGTATTTGTTTAAACTTTCTTCTTTTTTTTTAATTTCTTTATTTTTAGTCATTTGTATTATATATTCATATTATTCAAGTACTTATGTTTGAATTTTTTCTTTGTATTTAATGTACATTTCTTGTATTCATGAATATCAGTTCTTTTTAATTTATTATTAATTATTATTATTATCATTATGTATTTCATGTTTTTGCACTGGCTGAGTAGTAGAGAAGGCCTTATGGCCTTAACTCCGCCAGGTTAAATAAATAAATAAAATAAAATAAAACTGGCGTTCAAGTCTTTATGAATGGCAGGTGGGACCTAATATAGATCAAAATATTAGACAAATATGTTAGATATTTATTTTCAAAAAAGTTTTTAGTAATTTTAGCAAAAAGATTAAGTCATAGTTTCCCTTCATTGAATTTTAAAATTCACTCTTGTCCAGCCATCAGTGCTAATTTATTAGACACATTTATTAGGTGTCAACTTTCATAGTCACAAATTAATTAAAATGCATTTTGTTTCAGGTGGGAGCATATTGCTACGCGGAACTAGGATGCATGATCTCCAAGAGTGGGGCGGACTATGCGTACATCATGGAGACGTTCGGTCCGTTCATGGCGTTCATCCGTCTGTGGATCGAGTGCATGATCGTGCGGCCGTGTTCGCAGGCGATCGTTGCACTCACGTTCAGCGTGTACGTTCTGAAGCCGTTCTTCCCCGAGTGTCAGCCACCTGATACGCCTGTACGTCTTCTGGCTGTTTGCTGCATTAGTAAGTGAACATCAATCTTATTATTTAATATATTTGTTACTTGTATTATAGCTAATATTATACCCCCATTTCACTCCCTTACGGGTTGCTTCCCAAGGAAATCTAAAAGCACGTGTTTATTTAATTTAATTATTAAACACATGTTTTAGATTTCCTTAGATAAGTATTATTTATGTATTAGAGTTCTTTTACTAATTTTTAAGTCGTTAAATACTATTTCTCCATGTAAACTTTGAACCCTCTTATAACTACTTTTCTTTTATAAACCCTTAGGACATTTTTTGTGGAAATGCTTCAATACGTATTTCAATATATAATTTCAATATATAATAAATATTGTATTTCAATATTTATGCTAAGTTTCAAGAAAATTGTACCGAAAAAGGATTTTACACATATAAATCCCCTTTCACCCCTTAGATGTTGATTCCCAATAAATAAATAAATAATGCGTGCTTTATTATTTATGTTCTGGAGTACTTTTTCTTAGTTTTCATCGAACAGAATCATCAAATAACATTTCGCTATATAAAGTTTTAATCCCTTAATTACCCCTTGAAGGATTGAATTTTGGGAAATGCTTAAGTAAGTGTTTCATTATTTATGATGAAAAATATTTATGTTAAGTCTTAAGAAAATCCGATCAAAATAAAATCGGTTCATATGTGTGTGAGTGTGTGTGTGTGTGTGTGTTTATATATATATATATATATATATATATACATACATTGTGTATTGTGGGTGGACAGACATATTAATTTATAATTTAGAAGAGTAGGCTATATTTTTGCGTAACATATTAAAATTAATTTAATAATTGAAAGACGTAAACTGAAAATTTGTTATTCATATTTGCACGAACGTCAAAGAATTACTTTTTTCGGTCGAGGTACTAGACTTTTTAATCATACCAACCTATAACTTTCTAGATTAAAATAAATATGAAGAATAGTGAGATACGCACGACTGCACATAATCCATTGGACTTACATCGATAAATACGAATGAAACTGCGCTGTATTTCTATTACAACAAATCTGACAATGCTGGAAGAGAAGGCCTCATTTAATTTAAGTAGCGGATCAGTTCGATTTAATGACTTGAATGTTTTACAACTACTTTCCAAACAATTGAATAGCTGCAGCACAGGTGAGTGGAGACAGGTTCAGTTCAGTTTTTTTGTCACATTCTTGACATGCTAAGTATAAATGTTTATCCTTGAGATAACTGACATAACCTCACTTTACAGTGTATATTTCATGGCTAAACCGACGATAATGTCAAACAATAACTGGACAGTTTAATGGGATACGATAAATACTTTATCCTTTCTCTTCGATTTATTTCAAGAACTAATAGACTCCTATATGTGATTTATCTAATTTTACGAATGAATGGCACTTGCAATGTAATGGTAAAGTTTCAGGGAAAGAATATATATGTAAATAAATACCTGTATATAAAGCTAAAATCAATTGTAGAAATTTCGCATTATCTTTGTCATTCTGTATGTGAAGAGTTCAAACATGATATTAGGCCTATTATTCTTCATATTTTCCCATATTTTAGAGTTTAGTACAGTCGACAGCATGGAATCTTTCTGATGTAATGCACAGTGGTTTATATTGGCAAGAGATACATAACCGCCTAAGCCAGGCCCACTCCCCACCTCTGCTCCTATCCTTTTTTTCGGAGGACACACAGCAGAGACTATCCTCCACTTAATGTTTGTCGCATTCCCTTCCCTTCTTCGCTGTTGAACGTAAAACCGACCTATGTTCATAGGTTAATGTATGAATACCGGGCTTTTGACATCAAACCAATAAGAGTTGGAATAATGAAGACGCTGGTCCGGACAATCGTTGTGAGGCATGGCCTCCAGTCAATGAAATTAAATGTTCCCATACTCCACCTCCATCTCACCGCTCACCTAGGCCTGAGCGTAGTTCATAGGCTAATGCGTGTGTTTGGACTTCAATTCAAACAAATAAAAGATTGGCTCATCCAGGGCTGTGTGTAACACAGATAAGAATATTCAATGCATCTACCAGAAATATTAATAGAACTTAAAATTGAAATCATCCATGTTTTAATTAATTCTTTAATACTTCAGTATTCTTTTACATACGCCAGTCTTTTAGCTCTAGCTTTACAACACATTTGCAATAAATTGCAAGATGCCTCTGGTGCGTTGATTTACAACATTGGAAACCACAGACTATTATCTCTGTTAGACATTTCATGAGAGTATTGTAGGAGAAATACATAATACAGTATATCCTATTAGTCTATTATGTATTATTATACATACTGTATGTGCATGTTATGCATTATGTATTATAGGAGAAATTTATATATGACATAAATTGTCTGTCAATGAAGTAGACTTTTAAGGGAAATTAGTCATACGGGAGAGGTTCCATCTGGCGCTTTGAAATGAACTCTGTCTAGCTCAGTTGGCAGAGCGGCGGTACGGATAGCCGAAGATCCTGGGTTAGAGTCCCAGAGTCAGAAAAAAATTTCTCCTATAATTAACTGGGAAAAGGATCTTCAATAGAACAAGACTGGAAAATGTGCTACTAGGTGTCGTATGAATAAAGATGAGAAATTACTTTTTACTCCGAGTAAAGAGAAAATTCTCTCATCCGTATCATTAAAATTGACTCATCTTAAGAGCAATTTCTCTGGCTAAGAGAATTTGATCAACAACATTCAGCGTTGCGCAATTTGCTCACTTTGCTATCATTAAAAATTACTTTTTACTCACAGGTTGGAGAAATTGCTCACAAATGTTGGAGTAACCTCAATAGGTGACTCCAAATAAACTGAGCAACACTAGTTTACTGCAATGGCAACGTATTTGATAGTTTAGACGTAAAAAAAACTTGCAGAAACTCATCGGTGATTGATTATAAATAGGGTTCCGATGTTTATGACAAAAAAATGGAAAATATGACTGCAAATATGACCTTAAAAGTGACTAAATATGACCCAAAAATCCTAAATATGACCTCATAAAGGAATATATTTTCTAAAAATAAATGTTACACATTTAAACGTTTAATGACACTAAATTATTATCACATTAATTCAATCAGATAATCACTTTTTAACAATTTTACAAGTGATTTACAGTTTTGCTTGTAAAAACTTCTAATCTGTTAGTGTTTCTAGATGCCACTGCAAATGTGAACTGTTAATATTTTAAAAATATGTATATTAGAAGTTTTTAACTACAA
Source organism: Ectobius pallidus (assembly GCA_964059195.1). NCBI lineage: Eukaryota > Metazoa > Arthropoda > Insecta > Blattodea > Ectobiidae > Ectobius > Ectobius pallidus. The sequence continues at coordinate 134,139,648 of CAXKWD010000006.1, read as the reverse complement.
GGAGGAAAAGGTATTTGTTCTATTACATGTTGTTGTCCCTTCACATTTCAGTTACAGTAAAACCAAAATATTTGATTCTTTTTTGGAAAAAATTTAAGTCGACAATTGAGTGCGCATACTGCATAACTGTGCTCTTCTACCGCGTTTATAACTGCAATATGACGTTAAATTACAAATATGACCAAGACCATGAAAATGACAAAAATATGACACTACATGCAAAATGAAAATGGTCCTATTAGGATAACAAATGTGCAATTCAGGTTTAATTTGTGTTTGCGGCGAGAATGGAGGTCAGAATAAAAATATGACAGTTCATAAACATCCGAACCCTAATTATAAATGTCTACGCACATTTTGGAAAGAAAATGTCAGATGGCTACAACAAAACTTTCTGGGTCTGGAAATTAGTGAAATAAGAGAGGAAGAAACGATGTGAATTTTCTTACAATGCATAGACGATCGAGTAATTCTGACTGTAGTAGTAGAAGATGTCGGTGTGAATCAAAGTGCAGTACTTCTGATAATTTATTGTGTTATTGATGCAATAATAAGAAAAGCACATAATTTCCAAAAAATCTCCATTAATCTGAATCTGCAAAAGCTGAATAGCAGCAACGATATAGACTACTTTTCCTGCTGCAATAGGGTCTATTTATTGTACTCATGTACCTATCCATATAAAAGCCTAGCATTCTTGCAGACGACTTTTTTTTCCCCTCCACCGCCCCCGGAGCCTCGACCATAGGCCATACTAGGTATTTTAACCGAAAAGTGGTGGCCAGTAATGTACAACCTATTTGTAATTCTAAAGAACTATTCACTAGTATTAACACTACTTGGCCAGGTTCAGTACATGATTTGCGCATTTGGAAAATTCTGATGTGTATAAATTAACGATGAAAATCGAACAAATGCATATTTTCTGGGCGATGCAATACCTTTTCAGCTCATGCATGGACGTCCGCAGAAATTTTGTCATGGGGGGGAAATGAAGAAATTAATGCCACCCCCACCAACACTATGCTACTATAATAATAACAATAATTATTATTATTATTAGTATTATTATTATTATTATTATTATTATTATTATTATCCAAATCATCATCATCATCATCCACATCCTTGATTTAATGTAGTTGGCCCATGAGTATGGATACACAGTAAAAATTTAATATATTATCTACCCCTTACAATTTCACAGATTGACCTACTATTCACATAAAATGGGTCAGACTACATCCATTGCTTTACCTTCATTGCAATAAATTGCTTGGCAGGAAATGATTTCAAGTTTAGTGGGATTAATTATTCCTAAATGTTCATATCAATCGTATCAATTTCCTGATTCATATCTGAGAAGTCAGCTGTTACCACTAGTTTTTCTTGATTTTGTCCAAACAACTCATATTATAGTATGTGGAAACCTAAGCCTCACTTCATATTAGTTGTAATAGTTATAATAATTTAGTTTACAGATTTATGTATAAAGAAAATTTCCAGAGGGGGCTGCGGCCCCACCCATTACGAACGGCCATGAGCTGATGGTATTCGCCGAAATAGTATTTCCCCACAAGATAAATTTTATAATAAGTGTACAGACTAAGTAATGCAAGTTTAACAACTGAAGAGTTTTAAGCAAGTCAAACAATTTCCTATTTTTTCAAAGCAAAAGAAGAATAACAATAATAAAAGTTCCGTCAGTTATGATGTGCAGTTTTTGTTCTCCATCTAAATTTAGGTGGGGTGGACTTCTCCAGTAGGCCTACAACTTGATGATCTTTAAAAATTATTTAATATTTTATAGAAAAACAAGATTGTAAAATGCATTTAAAAATGCGTTATAACTTAAATGCTGGTATTTAGACAACCTTGAATTAATTAGAAATAGTAATAGTTACTTTTCCTGAAGGGCAGGGATGTGTTTGAAAACGTATGACCTAGCATAACACATTTATTTTGTGCATGTGATGTGTGTTGATGAATGAAGAGCTCCTTTGTTTGTTTATCTTAGTCATGTTTAGCTGTGAAAAGAACTGGTGGTGAGGGGAGGTAATTACTCCCATCGAGGAGTAATTAGTCAGCCGTCACAGGCAACTTTTAATGATACCAAATGGAGAAATTGCTCTTAGGTTGAGTAAATTCCTTTTTACTCAAAAGAGATTTCTCTGGAGAAATTGCTCAGTTTTATTCATACCACCCTGGCAATTTTCTGTAAATGATTTCCCAAATCCCACATGTGAAAAAACTACGTAGGCTTGTGCACTAATGCAACTTTGTTAAACTGTGTAGGCATAAGTTAGAGGAGCCTATTTGTCATACCTTATCAAGTTATTATTTTAATATCATGCATTTTACTTGACATATGAAGTAGTTTTGATCGGTCGAAATAAATTTAAAAAGCTTTACATTGTTATGTAACGTCATTCTTAGTGATATGAAAAATGGATAATTAAATTAACATGACCGAATAGATTTCTAAGATCCTGACGGTAGATGTCGAGGATGGATACGAGTTGCGGTCGAACTAATGATTTACCTGGCTGATGGCCAGTTTCTATAAACTCGCGAATTAGCTATGGGTAAATTACCCAATGGACAGAATTTACACAAGAATAACACCACACAAACACAATCACATACACTTGTGACGAGTTTCTAGGTAAATGTCCTCTGAGTAAATATGAAAATGACAGAAAAAATGTTCCTACAAACTCGGGGTAGATCTTTCCAAGGGTAAATCTTCGGGTTAATTTATCCTTTCATGGATGGCTGGATAAAATTTAACCTTTCATAGGATCAATAGTAATATTTAAACAATGAGAATCAAAGCCTTCTGAATTAAATTAACTGTACAACTCCAAGGCCTTGCTCATTATATCCTTGTAGGTTAAATGGAACTAATTTGTCCATGGATAATTTACCCATAGGTAATTCACTAGTTTGTAGAAACCGGGCATGAGACAGGTTAGTTGCGGTCAACGTTAGACAACGGTTATAGCTACTGGCCGCGTCCCTCTCAGTATGTTGGGCCGCAATTATTACGTCCTTAAATCTTAAGGGCCGCAATTCGTAGGTACATTTGAGACTGGGCCGCAACTCAACTCTACCTTTTGTACAACCGTGGATAGATGGATTTTTTTATTCGTAAGTTAAGACTCGTTTTGTTTTTGTTTCCACAGTTCTTTAACCCCTTTCTTCAAATTACTTTTTTCCATAAATCACTATTATGTAGCTTTCCAGTTCATATCTGCGTGCTCTCGTTTCCTATTTCCCCCACGAGACTATAATATCTGTTTATGCCTGTATCGCTTATGTGGCTGGATATTCATTTCACACGAACACATCTCAAAGAGCTCGATTTTTTGCAAAGACCTTGGGATGAAACAGGTTGTTCTCGACCTACCGCAAATTCCTCCTGTTCTTAACCTATCTCTCGAGGTCAACATTAATAGCTAATACAAATTTAATAAGACTAGGCTACACGTACTACAGTACTGCTTTTTCTTTGAAAAGTGTTTAACTATTTAACGTTCTTCAACTTTTAATACTTGTTCGTTTCTTCTTGTTATGAATATTCTTTTGATACTATTTCTCTAAGCTAAAAAGATAAAGGTTTTATAAAAATGTCTACATATTGTATTTTATCTAGCGCTAAATTGATTTTGACAAAAAGAATATAGCCTATTTTTTGTATTTACATTTATTCCTTCTACTCTTGCTAGTGACAAAGAATACCATTCCAAAGATTTTAGAACCCAACAACAATGGTTAAAAGTACATAGTTCACAGTATTCCAAATACGAATGCAGAACAAGACAATTAAATATAATGCCCCCATAACAAACCACATACCTAACATTCTGATAAAATCATATTCCCTTCCTGAAGAAAAAAACTGTACAATAAATCATAAGACGAAGGACAATGGTTGTTAGACTCACTTAATATCTAAAAATAATAATAATATTAAGACAATAGGATCTAAGTAAATTGTTTGTAAGCATAGAATATTGCATGGTATTAAAATCGAACCCTGCGGTAAGCGGAAAGCTATTACTGTACGTTTAAGGCAAGTATTCCAATGTTTGACTTGGCTAGAAAGTTTTCCGTTCGTCACAGCCACTGGTATAGTAGTACGCGAAGTTATCCTAAGGACTAAAATTCCTCTTAAATGTTGCATAATCGACCGCACCGGAGTGATTACGGTGGGTAAGTTCATAACGCTCATTTTGCAAGGGATTGAATAAGATACTACTGGCATAAGTGTGTGAATTCCTATTTGAATGAGAGCAGGAACAATCCTTTGTAATACAGTCAGATGTAAGATAATTCCATACTCTGTAAAAAGCGACCGCTGACATACGAACGGTTAATATACTTTAACACCGGCGTAATTCAGCAATGGAGCATGAACAGAAAAAATACTTCTATCTAAAATTATAGCGCAGTAACAGTCCAGTTACTATTCTAGCAACACTGTAAAGAATGAACGAAGGGGAACGCAGAAAAAAGTTGACCTGCCTACGGGAATTTAATGTTTTAATATACCTGCAAAAATTTCTGAATTTAGCTGTCCTTTAAATGCGCTAATTAAATTGTGTGGAAAATGTACGAAATTTACTTATAATTAAAAATCTAACTTGATCTAAGGCATAAACTAAATTAAACTCCATGGCGCTACATTCCTTTGAGGGACTAGGTCTGCCATCCGACCGTAGGCGAATGGCAGGATTGGGGGGATGTGGTCAGCAAGCCACTCCCACGGCCTTTATTGATGGCTTACTCAAACGAAACCACTATTTTTTATCAAGTATTTCTCAGTTTGTTTTCATGAGGCTGAGTACACTCCATTCCAGACCTCCCTACCTCAGAAAATCCGAGGAGGTACGGAGGATCGAACTCTGCCCTGCGGATCCCTAGTCAGCGACGCTAACCACTAGACCACGCAAGCGGTTTTATCTAATGCATAACCGATCGAATTAAGACAAAAAGTCAAATGTCCAAACTTATAGACCTCTCAGTATCCATTACTTACTGACAGAATGCATGACTCTAAAGATCGACCAGCTATACTACGAACAGTTCATCTCAATAGGCAGTGGCGGACGCAGGGGGGGGGGATTGGGGGGTTACATCCCCCCCGAAATTTGAAAAAAGGCTATATATGTACTCTAAGTGGCCAGTTTTATAAACTAATTTTATATGTAAGTTGAAAGTCAAATCCCCCCCCGAAAAAAATTTCTGCGTCCGCCACTGTCAATAGGCTATAGTCGACGCTACTTACATCCTCATGGAAATCTTACGCTCTCTCCAGTAATGCTTGAACTAGAGTTATTGTAATTTATTACTGTGATTACTGTGATATACGTTAATTTAAAAAAATCCATTTATGGAAGTACAATCGGTTTTAGATACGACTTACTGCTTAGCTACTATAAGCATCCAAGAAAAGGTCTCCAGCGACTCTAAAGCTGCGTCCGCCATTTTGAAGGTTTTTTTGGTGGTAAAAAATTTAAAACTTGAACTTTTTGGAATTTTCCAATCAGATACCGGCTAAAAGCAGTATGTCAAATTTCTATCGGTAGCATGTCTAAAGATTTGTCAAAGTGTTTTGCAACTTCCAAAGCCCTATGTGAACACTATAGGTAATATTGTTGTCTACCGTTTCCATGGAAACCGAGCCTTTTTTCGGGGGTTTTTGGGGCTAAAAATTAAAAATATATACTTTTTAGAATTTTCCTGTGGTTTACAGCCTAAAAGCTATATGTGTACCAAATGTCAAGTTTTTAGCTCATCTGGAAGTGGGCAAACATTAATGTCAGTGAGTGAGTGAGTGAGTGAGTGAGTGAGTGAGTGAGTGAGTGAGTGAGTGAGTGAGTGAGTGAGTGAGTGAGTGAGTGAGTGAGTGAGTGAGTCAGTCAGTCAGTCAGTCAGTCAGTCAGCCATGTGGCTTTATTTTATAGGGATAGTTAGTGATAAAAAATAAAAACAACTTTTTCAGTAATTTTCACACCTCATTGACAAATAAAATATGAAAGCCGCTATTTTCAGAATGTATGAAATGTTATTCTGTCAATTTATTCGGTTATGTAGTATTTCTAAACTACAGAGATCTCTCTTCTCCAATCGAGTAAAATGGCATTGCATTTGTAACTTCGCAGTTAAGTGGTGGTTGTTTGGGTGCGGTGAAACTATTGATTCGATTTCCATTAAGAGCAGCAGTGTCAGTATTGTTCATACTCACCTTAGAAATGCGGTATTTTATTTCTCTTATTATTTTTACCAAGCAACCTTCTAAAAGAATTACAGAAGTTCATTTTATTTTGTTCGTGTTACTTGCCAAGGAACTAATTAAAATATTCTCCCTTTTTCCTCACGTGTCGTCTGCATAATTCCATCAGTCCTGTACATGACGTGAAATTATCTTCCCCACTTTCATGGAAAGGCTGAAAATACTCAGACCCAAAACTTTAGTCTTGTTTTTATTAACCAGAGCAGCGATGGGAAACTTTTATTAGGCGGATCAAAAGAAATAATAAATATTTGAGGTGGGGAAACAAAATAAAATGCTTGGGGGATGCTTTCCATGATTATGCTCTACGTTTGTTCGGCCGTTTATTCACAGGAAAAGAAAACGTTCAAAGTATGTGATTTTTAGCTTCTTGTGTTCTTCATAAATCATAGAAACCATATAGTAATTAAGTTTTTTTTCTGGAAAATACCCGAAACACTGGGAAAATGAGAATGAAGAAGTCATTTTTCTAACCTGTAGATGTCAGTCTCTGAACAGTAAATGACTGTTGGAAGGCAAGAAGGCTGGGATTGTAAACTTGTTGCCGATCAACACTAATAACATTATTCCTAACTAAACTGCAACAAACCTAGCTGTCCATGTAATTAACAATAATATCACTATTCCTAACCTAACTGCTGCCATTTCCCTATAATCGGAAGTTGGTAGCTATGTACTCTTGAACCACTTTGCCATTTACAAAAAAGAATAATAAAAATCTGTATAAGAAAACACATTGATTACCCAACTAGTCTAATATTTTCGGGATTTAATGTTTTTAAGTTTGACCAACTCTACAAATTTTCTTTATTAAAATATTTTCACAAACATGTGCAAAATACACATCCGGTGATCATGCATACAGCACTAGAAGAAATAATAATCTACCTCTATCAGAACCCAAATGTCTCACATCAGCAGGATTAAACCATAGCATTAATTTTGGTCCCCGCTTCTATAACTCTATGATCAGTACATACCTCGATCTCACAGTTTACCCCAATTTTAAATTTAATAAATACGTAAAACATTTTTTGTAATTTTATTAGCTTTAAGTCATTATTTTTATTATTATTTATTGTATGTATTTGTGTTTAATATTTTTTGTCTCCTTTTTATAAATTTGTCTTTTCTTTTTCTAGCTCTGTTTAACATTTTTCACCTTTATTTTTTTATAAGTGTGTCATTCTTTCTCACTTTGTTTTTTGTTTCTCCTCTTTCTCCCCTCTGATGTTCTGAAACTACACCCGAGCACGAGCAGTTTGCTCATTCGGGTGTATTTCTAAATAAATATTTGGTTCTTTTCTTTCTTTTTCTTTTCTTAATGTATTGTACTTTAATTTTTACATTTGTAAATGTTTTTTGTTTATTTGTGTATTTGTATTTGTATTTGATTTTATTAAAAATAAAATAATAAATAATAATGTAGTGCGGGACAAAATTGTGCGAAATGAAGGAAACAAAACCCAAAGCTTGTACCGTAATGGTATAATGCACAAAACTGTTATAATATTAAGCCCTATTCGAATAGTGGAGTGTGTAATAATTGAACATGAGATTGTACTCCTAAACTGTTTCATAGTAATGGCAATCTTCTTGGCAAGATATCACATTATCGACTTGCAAAATCAGGTTTTGAAAAGAAGAGACCCAACTACTTCACTGCCACAGAATATTTAATATTTAATAAGGTTCTTCTCAAGCAAAAATTAACTAAAATCGCATACGCTGCTCTGCCAACTAAGCATTCTCTGACTTTGATATAATAATAGTGCCAGACGAATATGTAATTCCCACCCCACATTCTAACTTTCGGATTTGGGATCTTGCCGAGGGCCACATTCGACCAACGCGACATAGATACTGATTCTAGCGTTAATATATTGCACCTGGTGATATCTTTCTCTATGGTATTGTTCAGTGGAAGTCGTTCAGCGTCAGGATCTTATGACCTTATGCCATATGCGTTGCTAGGACAGCCGCTTAGACGCTGCTGGGGTATTAAGAGGACGAGAAACATCGACAAATTTTGCTCAAAAACTTGTATTGAAATTCTATAAAACGACCTGAAACCCCAGGCTTGGGATTCAATTTTTAAGATTTCTCAGCATTACCAATTAAATCTACTAACATAACCAAGGAATCTTTTATATTCTTTTATACCAGGACCGTGAGTTTTTTCTACTTTCGTTCTGAAATATTTATTACACCCTACTGGCTTTAATCCCGCGACCGTTAAGCTGAGAAAACAGCATTCAGCGAATTAAGTTACAAAAGGCGACACTAATTGCTGAGATTATTAATTTCTTTCTTTCTTTATCGTAGTTTTACCTCTCCCTTTTAGGATTTAAGCGACCCAAGCCGCCCGGGCCTTACAGGGCCGCGACCTGTCGGGAGAGGGATTATCTTTGGATCACATACGTACTTTTTGACCAGACAAGGGCATGGAGGGCCTCCCCGGATGAGTATCAGCCCAATGACGATACACACCATTCACACTCAGAAAAAGGCGAGGATAAGGATGAAGATGATATCCGGGGACCACAAGGGCCTAAAGTTACCTGACATTTGTCACACAGGTGAGGGAAATCCCGAGATTATTAATTAAGATAAATAAATTGGTTGATTAAATCCGACTATCCACAAGGAAAAAGAAATTGAAGGGTTGAGAATTTTTGTAATTTTTTAAAGCGCTGATGCAATTACTTGCATCCTGCGAATCACCCTGCTATTTTTTGTGCTCTGTAGTGAAGACAGAGTACGTGACATTTCCGATAATCAAAAACATTTTTGTAAATAGATCGCATGTTTGTTCCAGCCTGGACCCCTCTGGAGACAGTCTGGGAGTTACGTCAATGCACGGTTCAGCAGAGACAGATTTTCTGTTTTGACATATGAGACATAAATTGTTTCTAGTTTTTAAAATAACAAATCGGCGTCTGAAATCTGGGCCACTGAACCTTGTATGTTCAGATTGCACCAGTTTTACCCCAACACTGTGTACATAGATGACGTCTCGAAGTGTGCCAAGTTCAATCTGATATGGACAGTGTTCTACAATGTAAAGGGCATTATACTGTTTTCAGAATTCGATACAGAATAGATAGTAGGTCTGCGATACCTTAGGAGGGATTTTAACCTTTCGCAAACACTTCTTAGAAGTTTCCTAACTCTCTACACAATATCTGTAGGGCCTATGTATTTGCACTTAAAATTCTAGCAAATAACTTGAATAACGAACAGTGATATAATTTTTTTAGAATAACTATTCTAATGATTTAACACCTGCATAATCTAGTAGTTAGCTATGCTGATTCGAATTTACAAACCAGGGTTCGGTCTCTGGTACTTTCTTGGGCGTTTCTGAGATAATAAGGACTGGAATGGGGCGATCTCAGCTCCCTGAGGATAAGAGCTATTTGATAAGGGAGTGCCGGCTCCGGTAAAATAACAACAATGGTGGTGGGAGTCTACTTCACATACCCCAAACCTATCAACTACCAATGAAGTCGAGAGACTGAGATAGATTAACAGTTCTCATTCAGTTAAGCAATATAATACAATAAATTCATCGTAGTGCTTTTGACATAACTATATTTCCCTTTCCAATTACCAGAATTAGCAGATTTCCTGCCAGCTAATTTAAGCTTGGAATTCTTCCATTCCTGTGTCCTGTATCGTAATTCATCAACTATCATACTATTTTAAGAGGTCTCTTGACTATAATGACCATTCAGACCTTTTTCGCAATTGATTGTTATTCATTAAGCATTCATCTGTACCTATGAAGAAATCCCGAATATCCTAATCAGGTTCACCCCGGACCATTTATTGTGGGATGACGACCACCGAAGCAATTAGTACAATAGTCTTGACCTATATTTTAACGTGGAATTTGAATCACGGTTGGCCTCTCGTGTGCCTCACTACGAATTAATTATCACAGATGAAGGCAGCGATTGATCGTGGAAGTCTGGAACGGGGTTCGCCTCGTGACACCAACAGAGGAGCTACTTGATAAAGAAGTAGGGGCTTCGGTCCAGTATGCCTTCTATAACGACTGTAGGAGTTGGTGTGCCTACCATTTGCTTCCAAATCCTACCATCTGCCTATAGTAGATGACATAGCGATCGTATGGTAGGCCTAATCCCTCAAGGGATGCAGTGACCTGGAGTTAGAAGGCAGCGGTTATCACCAACTCACCTAGTGAAGGTTTTGTCCGTAGGATACCCTACTCAAGAAAAATATGCCAAGTGCTAGAATGTGTATTTCACAAAGTAATACAGAAAATGGAGATTTATTTTGCATAATTTATTAGTTAAGCGATAATGCATCATATCTGCCACATTTCTAAAGGGACATTTGTGACAAATTTTAAGCATTGTGCACATACGTCTTAATTTCAATATTTACAGCATATTTGGCTAAGTAGGCCTAAATGTTTTCGGAATTGATTGTATAATATTAAAGCAACGTTATCAGTGTGATATAACTTGTATCTGTTTCTAACAACTGATTCTTTTCTGGTAGACCCTTAAGATTCTGAATTACTGATAAAACTATTAATACATTTAGTATTAAACTCCAATCAAAAATACAACTGTCAATCATCTGGAAAGCAGTCATTTTGCGGTGCATCGAAAAGTACAGTTGAAATGTAAGTAAAAAGGTGAAGAACCCAGTGTTAAATTGTTACGTTTTATTTCATATACACAGGAGGTCGAATGACATGATTATCTGAAAGTTCTCCTTTAAACAAGTCAAGGAAGACATTGTCTCACTCAAGAGAGATACGTAAGATCAAAATACTTTTTATTGAAGATCCATAAACATAGAAGAAAGGAAGTTCTTAACTTCAAAGTCAATTACAGAAATGCTCGTTCAATTACACCTGAAAGATGATGACACTTCTTTGTCACAAAGTAAAAGTTAAATGGCGACAAGTAGTAGGTGTTAAAGCGTGCTATGCACTGTGAAGTACCTTTCTAGCTGGCCTAAAATGAAGAAAAAGTGGTTAAATTATCATATATTGTGTTATAACGTCTACAGGTGCATTACTTTCCGGTAATGAACTCCATTGTGTACTGGGTTCGAGAGATCCATTTAATAAATCGTGTCATTATGTAAGCTGTAAATCTAACATTTCTATTATTAAAGTGAAGTGATCCCGATACAGACCATGGGCCCAGAGGGTTCCAGGAGGTTGAGGCTCCCAGATTTTGGGCATTCGGCACATGAAGGTGGTAAGTTTGTCAGCCATACGCACCGGCCGCCTTTACCCCCCGGATTGCTCCGGGTACGCATTTTTGTTAGAGGCTGAGTCGACCCAGTGCCATAGTTCTACCAGAAGGATTAGGCAAATTGAAAAATCTCAACGACCTCAACGGGAATCGAGCCCGCGTTCTATTATTAACCAAGAATTAAAAGAGAAAATGAAAATAAACAATTACTTGCATAATAAAATGATTCGTAAGTTTACTTGTAAATGTAACAGGTATTTTGTATTGTTTAATTATTATTTATCTAATTTATGGCCGGTTTCTATAAACTCGCGAATTACCTATGGGTAAATTATCCAATGGACAGAATTTACACAAAAATAACACCAAACCAACATAAATAATATAAGGTAACACTCACATACACTTGTGGCGAGTTTCTAGATAAATGTCCTCTGAGTAAATATGAAAATGACAGAAAAAATGTTCCTACAAACTCGGGCCAGATCTTTCCAAGGGTAAATCTTCGGGTTAATTTATCCTTTCAAGGATGGCTGGATAAAATTTAACCTTTCATAGGATCAATAGTAATATTTAAACAATGAGAATCAAAGCCATCTGAATTAAATTAACTGTACAACTCCAAGGCCTTGCTCATTGTTTCATTGTAGGTTAAATGGCACTAATTTGTCCATGAATAATTTACCCATAGGTAATTCACTAGTTTGTAGAAACCGGGCATTAGTGGGATTTAAACATAAACATTTAAAATTTGTTTACAGTTTGTTTGTAATTTTTTTGGGGGGTTGAAATGACTTAAAGTACTATATCAGCTGCTTGAAATTACGGCATTGCAGTGATTCTGTTTTAATTTTAAATCCCAGAAAGTATTCTAGCCTCTAAGCCCTAAAGGAAGGACAATATGATTTGAAAACCAGCTTTGACTTAATAGATTTTTTGTTTATAGGATGACTAACTACAATATTTGGAATTTTACACAAATATAAATATTTTTGCGTTACTGTGTTTAAAATTTCTTAAGAACTAGGCAACTACATTTTTGCTTTAAAAAAGCGAAAACAGCATTAGTCTACCTTACATAGTTTAGGAGATATTTACTTTGAAGTCTTATACAGTATAAGCATATAGTGTATGGTTAAAACCCGCTAAAACAGAAATAGCCTACGTTTTATTAAAAGACCTAGAAAAAATGAACAAAAAATTTCAAACCGTGTACCCTAATCCACCTTGAGCTAATATCATCAATGTGATTTCTGTATATGCCATAGAGTTTCCAAGATTTACAAAGCGTGCCAAAATTGGAATAATATTGCCCAACCATTTAGATATACATATCAAAGAAACGAGTTATACTACATTTCGTAGAGGACAAATCTTTTTATAACATGAATTATTCAGTTGGTGGTTTACTGGATTGCAGTTCTCACCTCATATGTCTAAAAGCCGTGCAATTATACTGTCTTACGCATTAACCAGTCAACAAACGTCTCATCGAAATTATAGGTCAAGTTTAATTGCTGGTGAGAGCTGTTTTAATTGGGCACATGTTACTATGCAGATATCGCCACATAATTAAGGCAATTCATTCGATTTCAGTGCCTATTTAATTAATTACGCTGTTCCTTTTCTTATAACACCGAAAGTATGTTCACGTGTACAATGCAAATAATTTATTGTAGACTACTTTTGAGGGGTATCTTACAGTATATTAGGTCTATGTTATAGTTCTCCCGCTTTATACCCTCAATTTATCTTCCTTATTTATCATAGATAATCCCACGAGAGATTATGATTTTATTTATATATTTGCCAGAAAGAAGTTCGAGCAAATGTATCTGACGAAACTCGTAATCTCGAGTAGGATTTGTTAAGACTATTCCAGGAATAAACTGTAACGGATTTTGTAAATAATAATTATTTTCATATTTCGTTATCAAAATTCTGTCAACCGTAAGGACACGGCATACTAGATGAATGAAAAATCCACGAATCGATTCGATGAATCGAACCGGGTTCCCAATGCTACCAATAGCGCGCATCACAAGATGAGGGCGTCGTGGTAGTTGCTTACATCAAAATGCTATAAAAACACACGAACTGGGTTGTATCGAATCGAAATTGTGTTTTTAATCAATGTACATTTACATTATTTCAATTTCCAAACAAGTTATGTTGTATAAAATAATGTATTTTCATACTGCTCATGGCAACAAGTGACGTATTAATCACCGCACATTTTATAAGATAAAATTGCATCCTTACAAACCGAGGAAGGATATTATAAGATAAACGATCGTCATTGGTCTATATCCGAGGAATTGCTAAACGTTATTGGTCAATATGAAACACGTGGCTTATGAATGGAGTAGTCCATATAACACATCAAGAAAACATAAATGATGCGGTATAATTTAGTAAAAAAATCATACTATATATTTTCAATAACTTAAAATAAAAGTAGTACCGGTACCTAGAATCGTAGGCTTTTGCGGCCGGAGTCATAAACTATCTCGGCTGTCTGGTTCTTTTTCTACCTGCACTCATCGCGCATGCAATTCGAGTTCCCCCAAAAATCTATAGGCCTACTTTCTTACCAGAGAATCCTCAATTTAACAATCTTATGATAAACTTGATTAATTAAGTGCCAGTATGGTATTTTATGAGATTGTGTGGGGGATGGAAAAATGTCTGTCCGTCTGTCCGTGGTCTATACTCGCGATAACTCAAATATTCTTTATAGGATTTTCATAAAACGTGGTATACGCATTCATAACGTCCATGGGAAGAAGCCTATTGATATTGGACCAAATCGGTTGACCGGTACCGGAGTAATACCCAATTTAGTGCATATTTTATGATAATGTATTAGAAAGAATTTATCAAGAAAAAATCAGTTATCATGACAACATATTGTTTTGGAATCTCCATATACGGCTTTGGAAATTGCATTACAGTTAGCTATGACAAATAACACTACTCCTTTACATACGCTTATCAAACTAGACCGTTAAACTGAGCGAGATGCCCGAGATGGTAATGTCTTGAACTCGCATTCTCGAGGTCCTTGGTTCAAATCCTGAAGCCGACCATATGACATTTTATTTTTATTTTTCTGTGAGTGTGCGATTGTTATTATATCATAAATCTGTAGACTATAGTTCTGCTGATGCTGGACGATTTTAATCTGATTTCTTTAAAACTAGACCTTTGTTATTCCGTAAGCCCTGCTTAATTAATTAATCTGGAGCTTAACTTGGAAATCCAATTTTTTTAAACTTATTTATTGCATATCATAATTGCAATTATATCCATAGGCGTAACCAGGCCGACCATATGGGGGGGTTATAAAGGAATACCTCCCAGGGAGAGGGGGGTCCGGGGGTCCTCCCCCAGAAAATTTTAAAAATTAAGATGCAAAATAACGAGTTTTAAGCTTCCGGGGGTCCTCCCCCGGAAAATTTTAAAAATTAAGACTCAAAATAACGAATTTTAAGCTTCCGGGGACTCCCCCGGAAAATTTTAAAAACTAAGACGCAAAATAACGAGTTTTAAGCTTCCCACGCTTTATACTTGTATTAAGTAATTTATGGGCAGACTTTAAAAAATTATACAATTTTCCTTTTTATAATCAATGGGGGGGGGGTTCAAACCCCCAAAACCCCCCCTCGGTACGCCTATGATTATATCTGATTAAACAAAAGCATTCTGGTACTTTGTTATATCAGTTTACCTGATTTTATTTTTGTACCTCTTTAGTCAGACGCTGAGCTTACGTATGAATGGTTGCAGGACAACAGGTCAATCTTAAGAGGGGTATGAGGCAAGATTTCCAGCAGCATTAAGCTTGGTAGGATAATAATATGACGTGAAAGAACATCACCAGGCTGTACGATAAACTAAAGAAACTTTTCATAGAACTTTCAAGTCCATCACAAATTTCGTCAGCAATCGGACGGGGAATGAACCCAGGTTCTAAGGCAGAAGTTACTATAGACAGAATTTTGTAATCATTCTCTTTAGCTACAAACCCTGGCATTCATTCATGCATCTAAGCACATATTTATTACCAGGAATTTACAAGAGGAAATGATATGGATTATTGCATTTGAAGGTCGTATGCTTTGTATTGTTTTAATAGCTTTTCATTGTCAAGGTAAACATGATATTAATCACAAAGACCATAAATACACCTGCCTTCTATCGTAAGCACTGTCGTCAAGTGCTTGGATTTTACAATCGCAAACCATCAAGAAATTAAAAACCTATGTGCTGTATTTGCATTAGGCCTATTTATACTATATCATTCCTGATGATGTAACTTATTTCTTTCCCAGTAGATAGGAGAAACACTGTTAATAATATGAAGATAAAGTAAAGAAAGAAAGAAAAAGAAATCAATTAAATCAAATCATAATAGGCCTACTGATAAAAATAATTGTGGTGTTGTTAAAAAATTTAAAAATTATAATACCTGTCTAATAACTTAATACCTGTAGGACTTAGATAAGCATGTTGACCAAAAACCATGAAGAACCCGGCGAGAGTACATGAACAATCCACAGAGGCAATGATAAACTTTTAAAATATAGAATCAGTAGAGAAAATTACAAATCACAGTTATTATATGTATGTTTATATATATATATTGGAAAATGAAGGTACAATATTAACGGAAACAACATATTTTGTTCTGTCGAACATCACATGAGAATACTTTTAGGAGAAAAATACCTTTGATAATGGGTTCGAAGTCCCAGTGTCAGGTAAATTTTTCCTCTAAATCTATTCTCATACTGGAAAAGCGTAGATTTACCATTAATCATTTTTCGGTCTAACAACTGCATACAAAGCAGGATCAGTCGTACAAAAATGTTAAACGGTATCAGGAAGTCAGGTCTTTTCCTCGGCACATTTTTACGGAAACGGTGTAAGGGATAAGATCTGAACACAAAATATGGAGAACGACTGATTTTATTAGTTAGTAGGTTATCCCGCGTAGCGAATCTGACTTGCACTGTAGAGTGCTGGTAGAGGGTTTAAATCCTGCTCGAGACAAATGATATTTTCTTTCTTTCTTTCTTTCTTTCTTTCTTTCTTTCTTTCTTTCTTTCTTTCTTTCTTTCTTTCTTTCTTTCTTTCTTTCTTTCTTTCTTTCTTTCTTTCTTTCTTTCTTGTAGAAGGGATCGGGAACCAATTTAAGTATCATCGCCTATCCTAGGTTCACAATTTTAGTTCCTTGCTACAATCAAGTGCCTCCCATCTTAAGAAGATATGCTTCTAATCGACGGTACACGTAAATTTCAAGGTAAATTTCTGAAGGGCTAAATTAAGATCCAGAGTTCCAAATTCTACAGCGTATTCGAAAGAATGAAATGCTCAAGAGTAATGAGTACCAAAAAATAATACTAGGCCCATCTATTTCTGAAACTGCTAGGACTTGTACTCGGTCAAAATAAAGATGACAGCGCTCCGCTTTGGCGAGCCAGCTTTGGTGGCAAGCCTGCGTATACTGCATAAGACTGATGGATAGCTTTTAGAAAATATGAGAATCTTGTGAAGATACATTTCAGAATAATTGCTCAAGCCGGCAGACAGTTTCACTTTGATCAAATGGACCAAATGGCCAAATGTTCCCCCAGTGTTTACATGTATTCAATAGCAATTCAATAAAAAGAATCTCGTAAATATGATCTAAAAGTAATACATTACGAATACATAGCCCAAACATAAAACACTTGTGGTCGAAAAGGGAAACTTAAAACTACATACTTATATTAAATCACAGAAAATAAACAAGCCAAACATCCATGCAAGAAAAAGAGAACGCTTAGGTGAAATTAAATACTAATAATATACTAATAGGTCCTATATAAAAACACGAAAGCCAACTTAACCATGCAAAACGAAGAAATTACATATTTAAACTATTATAGAGGAAATACCATACTGAAAAAAAAAAATACAAACACGCATAGCAAATTTGAACATGTCCTGTTCGTGCCCTACCCAAAACATAATATGCTACACGATCGGAGTAAAAACATAAATAACTAAATAATAATGATACGAAAGGCATTTGTATTACTATACATGTGATTAGAGTAGGTCTACAGCCCTACTTGCCTAGTGTTATGAAGTGGCTCCTAATCTCCTAATTCGGGACTTCACAAGTCGCAAGGCTGTTTCACTAAGACTAGACGTCCCGTCTAGAACGCAGAAGAATCGGTCTTCTTGAATAAACTCGTTAATGTTACAAGTGACTGCTGTAATTATTTAACTAATTTTTTTTCGTGATTGTGCTTTTTCATCTACTTTCTGTTCATGCTATCATGGTGAAAAAACGAACTTCCTGCACCCTCTGCACTTTCTTAACGACTTCGTCTTTTGCTTTCTTACATTACACACGTTTATATCAAAGTCTCTGATGTTTTATATTATTTATCTTTGCAGACATGGCATATAATCATGTTTGCTAGCTGAATCTTTCTCAATTCGTTATTGCCTGTACCTTTACTTCTTTATTTTTCTGAATATTGACTTAACTACTTAATTCCCACCAGAAGTTGTGATGCAACTACTTCGCTTGCACATACGTAATTGATCTCAAGATTAAAATAGTACTCTTCTTAACGTTGATACCCTAGCGAATAATTAGTTTAACTTTTATTATCCGCCAAATGGCGATCATAGAAAAAATAGTTTGTAATACACATGTGTTAAGTGATTTGGAGAGTCTCAGAATTTAAAATGATTGTGCTTTCAAACTGTTCCTCGATCTTCCAATGGCGTTCTTACCTTTTAAAAAATTGTAGGCATTCTGAATTAGACACACACCTGAACTCTACAATGCAGTAAGTCACCGTATTTGGGACTGAGACTAAGCAATTTATTCTTCTTCTAGAACGCTCACAATTTGCATAATCTGGCACTTTAAGTATGGCCGTGAATAAAGAAAAGTAGGTCAGACAGGAAAAGGAGTTTCCTCAATTTTTGTAAGAATCTTAGCGTAAGGTTGAGAGTTCTTTACAAGGTCGTCAAATAACACTTCCAATTGTAGCTGTTTTCATTCTGCCTTTCATTGTCAATATCATAGAGTTCTTCAATACTTGCATGTCTGCACTGTGCTTAACTAGTGTTAGCAGTTTCAAATTGCTATGGAATAATACGTTTGCTTACTAAACAAGTCATTTAAAGTAGAACAGCACCTAATAAATGTTTGGTCATGATCTCAGCAGCTTATCAAAGAGGTCATGAAGTACATTAGTCATCATTAACCAATTGATTGGTAAATAATGATTATTGTATCTAAAAAATTAAATCATTTACTTCTATTCTTTATTATTATTATTATTATTATTATTATTAATATTATTATTATTATTATTATTATTATCATCATCATCATCACCATCATCATCATACAAATTCTGTTGTTATTAATCATTTCAAATTATTATTATTATTATTATAATTCTTTCAAATTATTATTCTCATTCTTCCAAATTACTATTTTCTGAATTTAACGTATTCGCTAAGACCAAACATACACAAGTAGCATACGTCTACTTGGGTTATTTTTCATAAAAATCGTGCCAAAGTTGATCAGAAGGTCATGATTATAACATGCTTAGGAATCACTTTAATTTATTAAATAAACCAAAACTATTTACAACTGCTGGAGTTGTTCGAACTTTCCTTTTTCTGCCACTCCTTAGGAAGGAATAAATAAATAAATATAAAATAGAGAGATAGATAGGTACGAAGATAGATAAACAGCTAGAGGGAGGAAGGGAGAGAGATAATATCATTCTTAATTGCATTGTTTGGACTTCGTGCTATGCTGGCCTCTGTACAGAGAAGAAATAATAGCTAGTCTAGACAAAAACCATTATTTTCGCTTTTAATTCTACATTATATAATTTAACAAATACTTTATTTCTGTTTATACTGAATTAGCCTATTCAGGACTGCATCCGAAACCGTCTTTCTTGTGTTTGTTTTTTGGAAATGTAATGAGATGATAATGGTTAGATTTTAAAATCCCACTTTATCTGCTTCCCTAAGTTTACAATCAAATTTATGTGTAAAGTATACTCATCACTTATTAATAGCAAGATATATTATTTAAGATTATTTAATCAGGGGTGCCCACAGGGGGGGGGGTTAAGACGCAGAGTGCGTCGTTGAAATTTCTGGGGGGGGGGGAAATATGATCGTTTTATGAATTTTCTGGGGGGGGAGGTTAAAAATTGTTGCAAAATTAGCGTTTTATAAGTTAAAAATAAAAACGGTCAAGTTTGATAACTTGAAAAGGTCTCTTCTAATTCTTTAGAAGTGAATAGTCAACAAATTAGCGAAACGCCGCGAAACGAAATTGATCACTCTGTGCCGATAGCAGCGACTGCGAACTGTACCATTGTTAGTATAGTGGAGGTATTCATTGCGTGGCCAGGAGGCTTTAAAGAAATAAACCATTAGGTCGGTGTTTCTTGGATCTGACTAAATCAGTCCTGGCTTCCGCTTTCCAAAACAAAAGCAACGTTGCAATATTCTCTCATTGTTATCGCTGACCTCAGTTCTTCCTTCGCTTGTTGGTATAATATAATTATTGGAGTATTAGTTCTTACTGGGTTATTACAGTCTTTGTACAATGCCGCCTGCAAGAATAATATTATTCTCGGAAGTGATTTTACTGCACTCAAAAGCACGTGCCACTTGATAATAACGGGAGGGAAGGTGTGGAAAAATCTGTCTATAAATAATGCTGCATTCTTAATTTGAAACTTGAGGTTATGGCTACTGGTTTCAGTCCATCTCGGCATCCCGGCAAATGCAAAAAAAAAAAAAAAAAAAAAAAAAAAAAAAAAAAAAAAAAAAAAAAAAAAAAAAAAAAAACAGCAATCTAAATATAAGCGTTTAGAATTATTGTGCAATGCCATTATTAGGCATGACAAAATATGGCAAGAAAGAAACATCCGTATACACTGAAACATAATTTAGACATAAAATAGAAGTTTACTGAAAGTAAAAGCAGTGGCGAAGATAAATGGAAACCGTATATTGATGTAAATCCCAAGCAGATTCTTCAAGATAAAGATGAAGAATTTCGACAGCCATGGGCTCCCATACCCAGGGGCGGGGGGGGGGGGGGAGGTGCAAGGAAAAAAAAAAATGTATATTAATCATTATTATAGTCAGGTGTTTTTCTTTTATGACAATTATTTTAAAGTCAGTTAAGACATAAAAAGTTTGCAGAAGTTTTACCAAATCGACAACATGGAAGCAGAATCCACAGTGGATTAGGAAAGGGGGGTCCAGGGGGTTTGGACCCCCAAAAGTCAAAACCTAAAATTCTATATTTGTATTTAAAATAAATATTTATTTAATTAAACAAGATTTGTTGGTGTGTCAAATATGATATAGCAGTTATGAGTAGGCCTATTATGTCCACTGTTCCATGTGTTATTCAACTTTTCTTATAAATGATAATAAGTATTATAACTTAGGTAACAATTTCTTTTTTAAGTTGCCATGTCTTAGAGTATAGTAAACGAATTTGCTAACGTAAAATGTGATTTTCATTAGTTCAATTAAAAATTTCCCGGGGTGGACAGCCGACTTAGGTAACATTTTCTTGTTTACATTGGCATGTCTTAGAGCAGGTATGGGCAACCTTTGGAAAGATGCGAGCTAAACTTTACGATATTTATGAAGTCGCGGGCCGTAGATAATAGGTAGTTGTGAAAAAAATAATCATGATACCGTTTTTTGTATTTATAAAGTATAATGCTAAAGTTACATGAATGAGAACAATATCGAACTCATTAGGTATTTACTTACAATCAGCAGAAATTAATGAGAAGCTTAAGCTTGGACTTGAGAAACAAGATAATCAATGTTGGCATCAATCCCACTAATACACAAGCGCAGAGTGTTTTCCAAATTTTCATCTGTAAGTCTGGTTCGATACTTTGATTTAGGCCTATTGCAGCATTTTTCTAGCGCTGACCGGAAGGAACACCCTCGTAGTTCAGGCTTTTGATTTCCCCCTCTCACTCTCTAGTTGGCGAGAACCGAAAATATTTACTTTTTCGAGCGCGATTTTAAAATGTTCCGCGGGCCGGATCAAAAGTCGGGGTGGGCCACATCCGGCCCGCGGGCCGGGCGTTGCCCATATGTCTTAGAGTATGGTAAACGGATTCCCTAACTAGTTTTTGAGTGCTAAAATAGCGTAAAATGTGATTTTCATTAGTTAAATATTTTAAAAATTTCCGGGGGTGGACCCCCAATTAGGTAATGATTTCTTATTTGCAATGGCATGTCTTAGAGTATGGTAAACAAATTTCCTAACTAGTTTTTCAGTGCTAAAATAGAGTAAAATGTGATTTTCTTTAGTTCATTATTTAAAAATTTTCTGGAGATGGACCCCCGACCCCCTTTTTGAGGGGTAATCCAACCCACCCGGCACTTTCGACCCTCTTCGCAATTATTTTCTGGCTAAATCATTGTTGCACTTATATTTTTATATTATTAATATAATGTTACAAAAGTGGCCCAAGAAGTTAAAGCGACAAAAAATAAAAAAAATTTCAAATTGCCCCCCCCCCTAGAAAATATCATATGGGCGCCCTTGTCGACACTCACTCAGTTTGGGGGGGGGGGGGGTGAGCAATGAAGTTGGGGGGGGTGCGTCATGAAGTTTGGGGGGTGGGCACCCCTGATTTAACTCATTAATCAGTGCCAAATACAGTAAATATAAGAATATGTTTGAAATGTCAACCAATCCTAAGAGTTTATCGTCATAATTTTGTCATATTTTTATCACTTTCATTTTGTCGTGCACTTGTTCTTTTTGCGTAGGTTCACTAGGACTTTACTCTGAAATATCTTCATACCTGTAGCTTCTTTGATTAAACAAAATTAATCATGGAACACAACGATCGGGTGTATATAAGTTGAATATGAGCAAAAGACAATATAAGAATAATGTATATTAAGTGCCAGTATGGTACTTTATGAGATTGTGTGGGGGACGAAAAATGTCTGTCCGTCTGTCCGTCCGTCCGTCCGTCCGTCCGTCCGTGTGTCTGTACGCGCTCTAACTCAAATACGCTTTATCGAATTTTAATGAAACTTGGTACACGCGTTTATAATGTCCATGGGAAGAACCCTATTGAAATTGGACCAAATCGGTTCACCGGTACCGGAGTAAAACCCAATTTAGTGTATATTTTAAAGGCGCCATAACTCACATACGCTTTATCGGATTTTCATGAAACTTGGAATACCTATTTATAATGTCTATGGGAAGATGTCTGTTGATATTGGACCAAATCGGTTGGCCGGTACCGGAATAATACCCAATTTAGTGCCCTTTTATGGTATCATATAAGAAAAGGCGCGGTAACTCAAATACGCTTTATCGGATTTTCATGAAACTTCATATACTTATTTATAACAATCATGGCAATAAGCCTATTGAATTTGGACCTAATCGGTTGTCCAGTACCGAAATAAAGAGTAATTATCAGTCAAATTAATTATAATATTTTGGTTCATTTCGAAGCATTTTGATTGGCTCGCGGCCAACCAATCAGCGGGCGAGTCCCGTCACTAAGGTAAATAAAGGGTAATTCTGGTACAACCCTTCAATTCCTGTCGAAACCTTCTTTAGTAAAGGAGGGTAAAAAGAAGGCACCTTCTTCAAATGCAAAATCAAATTCTCGGTTCTTTCTTATAGCGTCATCAATTAATGACAGCTTATAAAGCTTCCTTCAGTTGCCATGGACAGTTGACTCCTACATGAAAAACAAATGTTCCCATATGTACGATTATAGACGAAATGCTGTTGTATAATGACTAATTATTTTGCTAAAATTGATTACAATTAGATTAAAGCATTGAATTTTACTTCAGCCTATGTCAGATTTATAATCCCTGACCTCTTAATAAATAAAAACATTAACTTCTGAGAATTTGGTTAAGTTGGTACTCTGCTTTAGTGAGGGCCAAATTCGCATTTATGACTAGAATATCGCGAATATTATGTTACCAATGAATGAAATTATTCTATATTGTAACATAAGATAACTAGAAGGCTCGAAATATAGCCTAATTTCGAAATACGGTGATTTTTCTTTTCTGTGAGCTACGACAATGGTATTGGACACTCAAATGTCGTAGTGTAGTTTGGTCTTGGGGTAAGATGCTTGTCTAGTAATCAAGAGATATCACGTTCGAGTCCACCCTGAAGCAAAATTTTTTTTTATTATTATCAATTGTGTTAAATTGAGCCTATTCCATTCTTGTGTCCTATTTTGTCAATGTGCTTAAATAAGTATTACATTTTTCTTTAAAAAAACTGGGAATTCATTGTCTTTCATTGACCTACATCGTTCCTAAAGAATAACATAAGCCTATAAATGTTATTTCACGAACAGAAACTAGCTTTAAAGTTATTGCGTTGCGTTAAAATCGCATAAGCCTATACTCAGAACAAAACTGCATACCGCTAGGTGGAACTATCCTCTTCTTATTGGTTTACTGTACTATTTCATTGTCAATGCATTTTGTAAAATGTTTACATATTTTAAGAATTAGTATATCAGTGTATACCAATATGAATTAAGGTTAAGAATCAAACTTTAGACCTTTGTTCTTCTGTAAGCCCTGCTTAATGAATCGATCTGGAGTTTAACTCGGAGATCTATAATAATAATAATAATAATAATAATAATAATAAAAAAAAAGTATTTTCTGTATATCATAACTGCAATTATTACTGATTAAAAAAGCATACTGGCACTTTGTTATATCAGTTTACCTGATTTTATTTATTTATATGTGTAGTGAAGCATTTTAAATCTCAATATAGATTCATTATTGCAATGAGGTTAATCTAAAAAATAAAACAATTAATGAAAAGCACACAAAGCGTGAATCTCGCCTATGGCGAGACGATCGGTATATTATAACTAAAGCCCGGATTTTCATGCACTATCAAACTTAAAAATATGCATGCATTCATGCACTATCGTATCTCTAAATATGCACAATGAAGGGCAAAACATGCACTATCGAATTCCATGTCTTTTACATTTTCTCCACATAATACGTCTTTCACGTTTTCAGAAGTTTAAGATCAGGGTTTGAACTAAGTACCTTCTTAAGTTTTTCCCTGACTGTCACACCCGTTTCTCCACAACACGATTCTAAAATATTCAAAGCCTTCAACAATGGCTAGTGACTGACATATTCAAGCAGTGAACATTCTGTTTAGCAGTTTTCTTTCAATGGAAGGTGGTGGTGGTGGTCTGCAAGTCGGCATTTTCTTTTGTAGTCTGGTGTATTATATTACTGTTTATTTAGGGTAAACAGTAGCTTGCACTCTCAAATTCATGCAGGTGGCAGACTCTGTTGCCAAGTCAATCAAAATATAACAATGGTAATGCAATACAACATTTTTACGTTTCTCTGAAAAGCCAAGATTTTAGGGAGGCATATTCATAATATGCACAGTTATGCATGGTAACTTGATATTATGCACTAAAACCAGAAAATGCGGGTTTATATGCATTAAAAACGTCTGAATATGCTACATTAAACCCAAAAAATCCAAAACATGCATTATGCATTAATTTTACCATAAAAAGGCCGAAATATGCAAACATGCACGGAAAAAATATGTTTATTTGGAATCCATAAGTCATGTAATGTGTAACTACAAAGTTTGAGAAGTGTAACCAAAGTATATAAAAACATGCATTTGCATGGAAATCCGGGCTCTAATTATAACTAATCGTGGTTTTAATTATTCCTTACATGCTTAATTATTGAGTATCCGTTAAATATGACTGGAGGTCGGGATTCTTACAAGATAAATTCACGTATCGTTATAATACCTATAACAAGTACTTTAGTAGTAGTATGTAGTTCCAATTAATAATGGTTGCATAATTTTTTCTTTTCACTTTGACTAAACTTCTTAATTTTTTACATTCTTTACAGTTTTGTATTAAATAGTTAAGAAAGCTTATGTTAACTATAATACTTACAATGCTGACATACCAGGGACAAGGGCGAAAAAGAAATACGTGAATAATTGAATCATCACAAATGCACATGACTGTTCTGACTTTAGCTATAAGATTTCATAAGGTCTGCGCTCCCTAGTTCCAAAATGTTGGGGGTTTTAAGAATTGGGGAATCGTACTGGTAAGTCAGCATGCGTTTGTGTGATCCATCTTCATTTATCCTCTAAGGTAAGAAATAATCCGTCCTGTAATTTTGAGTTTAACAAAAATTATCCGAGGTAAGAAAAAATCGAGTTGTAATTAATTATACAACATATTTTATTTTTGTTTTGAAGTCTTCGTGCACATCTGAAATAAATAAATTCCTTGTTATATTTCGTCCTACAAATTCTTATATAGGCCTATATATATATTTAGTTATATAGGCTATAGTGAGAGAGAGAGAGAGAGAGAGAGAGAGAGAGAGAGAGAGAGAGAGAGAGAGAGAGAGAGAGAGAGAGAGACCGAAAGAGAGGGAACAAAAAGATGAGATGGAAAAAAATAGATTATGAAATAGAAAAGCGAAAGAGAGAAGTAGAGGGAATATAAGGGAGATAGAGATCGATAGATAGATAGATAGATAGAGAGAGAGAGAGAGAGAGAGAGAGAGAGAGAGAGAAAGCGAAAGTGTTAAACTGAAAGAGGAACGAACAACAGAAATAAACTGATAAGAAGAGAAATGATAAGAGTTTCAAGAAGACAGAGTAAGTAAGTGCGAGGAAAAGACATGTAAGTGTGTGTCTGTGTGTGAGGGTGAGAATGAGAGAGACAGGGATATAGATAAAAATATAAAAGATATTGGGAAAGAAAGAGAGAACACAGAAAAGTAATGGTGAATGGAAGAAATGAAAAAAAAAAAAAGGTTATGGGCCCTACAGTAGAAGAAAAAAAGGAGAAAGGAAAAACGGGAAAGGGAAAGAAGTAGAATGAGGTACAGAGAGAGAATCACAATGCCATGAAATACTTAGAACCTTTGACACCTAAAAATAAAGAACAATTTTTCTTTTAGCTACCGAATATAATCTTGCATCCCCTCTATTAATCATCTTCTGACCACACGTAATCGCTTAACCGTATTTCAAAGCTTAAGTGTTGGGAGACAGACATTACTGAACGAGAAACGTAAATTCGCAATATTAATGTGATTTATTATGTGATAGCAGACGTCTTTCTCGCAATTTCTGCAGAAATGAGAACAACTGTTATCTTTAGAAAGTAAGATTAAATAAACATCTAAGCAATGCATATTTCTGCGCTCCATCGAGATCAGATGTTTCTGAACGACCTAGATGCTAAGATGCATGACCCCTCTCCTACAATAGTCTAACGGTCAGTGATTGAGGTTGATGGACAATATCTCATAAATAAATAGTTAAGCCATTCTGAAAACAAAAGTCGTAAGACATGATCACGTTAATTGGAAGATGGCATTCACTTGCTTCTACAATTATGATTATAATTTATGGATAGTACAAAAATTGAAGCGTTTACTTTTATAAGGGTCTAAGTGCCAAAATCATGATTGTGTAGAAAACAAGATATAGACCCACAGAAAGACGTGGCGGAGATAGACCCAGCGCTATATGTTGGAATTTATTGCTATTTGCTACTAACGTGGCTTTCCCTGGACCTTGGACCCTTCTGAAATGCATTGGTCTGGGTACATAGATACATTTAAAATTATCAGCTGAAAAATCATGGTTTTGGCACTTAGACCCTTATAAAAGTAAACGCTAAAATTCTGTTTTATGTTGCAACTTCCAATAAAATTAAGTATAAAAACATCTTTTAGGAACGATGATTATGATAATATTAAAATAATTATGATTTAATATGATGATTGTTCACTTTATGTACAGCCGCGAAAATTCACTTATATTTAGAACTATAGTCTATAGCCTATAATATAAATTTACAGTCAGATTTTAAAATTATGCTAATCATAAAATAAGCTTTTATCCTAAACTTTAAGAAACTTTTCCCCATCGAATTCTCGCAAAAAAAATCAAGGGTATTGAAATTTGAACCATTCAATTAAACTGGGTGTGGCATAATATTTTTGATGAAAATATCTGAAAATATAGGGAGCTACGGTTATATTAAATTAAATTTGTGAGCTGTACTCCGATTTTTGCATTGTTCTAATTTTTACAAGAAAATTACATTTTTCATAAATCAGCTTAAAAACTTGACTCTTCGAATCGCATGAGTACCAGTACAGTGGGATCCCGCAAACTTGGCCTGATGTAGACCAAAAGGTAGCCAATTTTCTGAAATACCGAATTATCAGGAATAAGGGCTTAAAATGAAAACTCGCACGGTGAAAATTAAAAATGCGATAACTGGTCTCAAATATAAAAAAAACAATGTTAGAAATCACCATAAAACATGTTAATACGGATATATACTGTATTTTATACTTCTATGAAACAAAAATTATATATATGAATCAGTGACAATAGTATATTGCGACACAAGGGCGGAAAGGCACGTTTACGGGTCGAGGAAACAGATTGAAAACCCGAGGCGCAGCCGAGGGTTTTTAAGTTTTCGAGACCCGTAAATGCCTTTACGGTCCGTGTGTTGCATGCTATTTTTTGCACGACGGTTACTTATATCAATTTAATTATATTAATTGTGATATTACCTGAAAATATTATGTAAATACAGACTTGAAGAATGGTGCTTATTTCAGAAAGGGATTCGCATTTGTTATTGTTTATGGCAACCGAATATTTATAAAGCGGGGAGGCCTTGGTCATTTCTGCTCGCAAATAAGCATTTGCGGGCGGTAAAGTAACTTTCCGCCCGTCGCCCCTAGCAACAAGATTGCGTGTGGTAATGTCAAGTTACGAGCCATGTAAACAATTGTCGTAAGAAACACTTACTAGCTAAGGAGTGCAAAAAATAGTTTACGTTACTTATAACAAAATATTTTACATTATTTCTTGTAAGAAAATTGTTTATTTTCCCGTCATGGTTGTCAAGTAAACCAACCTACCGGGTTATAGAGTGTCTAATTTGCGGGACTTTGTAGTAGCTTTAACCTTTTCATTGCTATTGACGTATTATAGCGTCACCTAAAAAACTGTTAAAAACAGGGGTATAAGATTGATAACGTGATATTTTATTAAAATGTGAGAATTTTTATCCACGTGTTACAATTGTCATTTATGAAAAATAGTTACTGTATTGAAATTTTCCTCATCGATATCAGATTTTTTTTAGCCCTTGAGTATTTCATTTGATGAATGCCTTATTATTAGGCCTTATTCTTCATCTCTGAAAGGGGTGGTGTTGCCAAATTGTACGTTTGGTAATAGCATTTTCACTCCTATCTAAGAATAATAATTGTGATTTCTTTGTGAGGAATAAAATAAGTTTAATTCGGAGAAAAGAGTAGGCCTAGGGTTGAGCTAGGGTTAGTAAATAGAACTTTGTATATTCATCGCATAGTCTTAAAACTGTTAGACATACGTTTTAAAGCATGTTTCCGTACAACGAAAATATTGTCACGTAACATGAATCACAGTACGTAATCTGCAAATAGTAATTGAGCAACTAGCCTATAATGCGAATATGTAGAAAATCGCAGCAGTATTAAGTGAAAATAACAGCTCTTTCGGCAGGAAGGAACACCAAGTTTAAAAATAGAAATTTCTTAAACTCATTCATAAAATAAATGGAAGAGAACATGTCCCACAAACTTTCTCATATAAGATTTGTTTTATTGAACGTTTTAGGTTGAATTAAACCTTTCCAAAATTTATTTACATTATTCGGGTTTAAAGAGATTATTAATTTTACACAATTATACATGTTATTTTTTACACCATAACACATAATTACGAATTTAATAACGTATCAATTGGTCAGGCTATTCGTTTAGATTTACGTAATAACTACAACATAAAACATTTTTAAATTTGTATCAAAACCTACGTATGGAGCCTTTTTAAAAATAAAATCTTTAAAAATTTGTTTTCACAGAAACAACAAAAAGTTCATTTTCTAACTATCTTTCAATTAATTGCGCAAAGAATTGCTGTTAATTTTTCGAAGTATCCGTGCACTGGACTGAATTGTAAAATCTGGGAGAATGTTGCACTCAATACAATAGTACTTGTATCTGGAGTTGTTGGGCTGTTATCTTGTCCTTGGAGACTACAGACTATGTTAATAATCTGTGTTAATGTGTACAACAAGCAATGTATGACATAACAAGGAAGCGTCAACCACGCGTATAACTCTAATGTCTGTTTCAACGGAATTGTTCTCAGAAGTAGGTTTACCGATTTGTGTAGGTTGTATACTGTAGACTGAAGTGCCGTTGCAGGTTAGTAAATTAATCAAGCGATGAATCGCCCTTAGGCCCGGAAGTTAATGTTCTATCAGAAGACGAAATATGCATGTAAATATGTTCTAAAATTTGAAAATATGCTTTGGAATGTATGAAATGTGCTCAATCATTTACGTAATTTTAAAATTATACGTTCATTTTTTTTATTCTTATTATTATTTATTACAAATTACAAATTAGAAAATACAAATTAATACAAAATTATTACAAATACAAATATAAATAATATAAACACAATTATTACAATTACAAAAGAGCAATATTTACCCCGCATGAGAGCATGGCTCGTGTTCGGGGTCAGTTCAGTTATACTAAAATTATATTTTGAACATTATATATATAAAAAAAACATGCATATTATAGTTTTAGGCAAAAAATAAGAATAAAAATAAATAAGATTGCTTATATGAAATAAAATACATGAACAAAGATACGAAAAAATAAATTACAATAACATAAAGTTACAAACAAAATACCCTATGTTAAAAATTAAAAATTTACAGTTAAGAATGAATAACGGAAAAAAGTGGGTAAAAGTACAATTACAAGTTAGATTTAATTTGAAAGCTAATTTACATTCTAAATGATAAAACTTCGCGAAATCGTATAAATTACATTGCAAAACTTATTAAAATACAAGGTCAGTATAACAAATGCTAGTAAATTGAAAACTAATGAAGTGAAACGTTGCTTTTACAATCAGTTTCGAAAACATTAGGCTAGGTACTGCCAAGTAATGTACAATCGGTTCTCAAAACATTCACTTAGCTGAATATGCTGTAAATGTTTCAAATAACAAGACATATGCACAGTATTTAAAATCTGTCAGAAATATAGTCCTACCGTTAAAAATGTGATAAACGAAATGCTCATTAATAGTTACATATCAAGCAAATATGATGCATTATCACAAAACTATCAAAATATGCAACTGTATTCAAAATGAAACCATCTTTCATATCATGTAGCCTACATATTTTAAGCCTAGCATATAATAGAGTGCTTTATTTAAAATATTATTTTTTATAAACTTCCGGGCTGTACACATAACACTTCTAAACAGCTTCAACTACGCTAATATATGGCGCAAGTACATACGTTGAATTTTTAATGGGCCATTTGCCCCCCCCCCGCCCAAATACACACACACACACACAAGGACTTTTAGAGCAGACTTTGCACATAAAGAGATGTCTAGTGTTAAGGGGAGATTGTAAGCATATTTCCGGGGTGCGCGGGCAAAGAGAGTTAAGTCCACTTTCTTGTTACTGAGAATTAGAGTGACTTAATACACTATACCAGCCCAACATAGCTTTAGAGATGGATGAACCCATGAGGCACACATCCATATCTACCGTACAATTTTGAATATGACTTACTGGACATAACACAAATGTAGAGAACATTTTTATTTATAACTCTATGGACACATCTCAATTTCTTAGGATGGTGGACTTAACTCTCTTTGCCCGCGCACCCCGGATTTGATCAAAAATGTGAATTTTGTGTTTATTGTATATTTTCATTGAATTAAGTATAATTTATATGTTACATAGTAGTTTTGTGCCATGGGACGAAGCCTATTAATTGTGGACCAAATCGTTTGCCCGTTACTGGGGTAACGCCCAATTCGGGGCCTAATTTCTGAAAATATTACATTGATATTCATCAAATACAATTCAGTTCTCTTGACAACAATATTATTTGCAGTGTTCATATACGGCTTTGGAAGTTGCAATACACTGGGCTTTGACCAATAACACTACCCAGTATGATTTTTGCGGTAAAGCATCTAATAAGTGATTTTAACTAAATAAGGTCTACTGATTTCAGGAAATTCACTATTTTTTTGGTATGAAATCTAGTTTTCGTGTTTACTGTCAGAAAATGTGTCAGGACGTTCGCAACTTTCAGGTCTGTGTGGACCTTCTTGGAGGTCTTGGAGCTAAACGATAAGCTGTAAAATTTTAGCCCTTTGATGTTTGGTGTACCTCCGTCGGTCATATCTTAGATCGAGTTAAATGTATTTTTATTTTAAGTAATTTTTGTACATTCTCCTCCCATTATGAAATTTTTTACACACATAGGAGAGATAGAATTGTAAAATTTGGCAGGAATATTGGCACATACAATAGCCATAAGCGTGCAAAATTTGGCGTTTCTAGCTGCCCCATAAGTATGGAGAAACCGGCTGGATAGCAGTCACATCATTCACATCTACGACAGTCGAATAATCCACTTATTAGCATTGACGTTTACTCTCTTCCATATGAGGTAGGAACTTGAATTTGTACAAATACCTAGCTTTTAGCCTTTAAACAATGGAAAATTTCCAAAAAGTTCCAATTTTTAATTTTTTTCACTCCAAAATAAACTTTGATTTTTTTTTTTGAAAATTGTATGACTTCAGATGTTTTAACAAAAATAAAGGAATAGTCCTATTGCTGTAAATTCGTTCTGTTAATATTCTAGTTATCCCACAGTCTAAATCTCATTAGTTTCTGAAATAAGGCCAATTAACTCCATCTGGCACTTTGTTATGTCAGTTTACCTGATTTTATTTTTCTATCAAAATAGTTTTCAGACTTGACTAAATGGCTGTTTTGTAAAACAGTCAGCAACAGTCTGTTCATGTGTTCGCCAATAAGTTTTCATAGGCTATTAAGAGTTGTGTACTGTAGCCCACATATCTGGGATTTTATATATGGAACAGGTAATCAAGGATGAATTGTTGATTTTTTTTCACAAATACCTCTATTTCTTACTTTTGGTATTTAGCAACTTTGATTCATCACAGATTCAATTCTTTCTCCTGAAAGCGACTGCGGAGGAATCTTTTTACCAGAAAAGTGCACGAGGGGTAAATAACAAACTTGATTGGAGTTTATGGGTAGATGTGTCTTTATTCAGTCACAGCTCTTCCTCCATTTAGCAACTATAAAATCGAATGGACTCATGGATTCTCGCTGATCTGCTTGAAGCTCCAACGAATCTAAACCTAAATATACTGGGTTGTAAAGTTTATATTGCATTCGTATATCCTTCGAAATAGAAGGCAATAAAAGTGGATAATACTTTATGTTCTAATTAGTTCAAAGAACAAAGCAGTAGGATTAGGAATGTCAAGTATTATTATTATTATTATTATTATTATTATTATTATTATTACAATTATTATTGCTATTATTATTCACTTACGATCATTCACACTTCGGTTATGAGAAAATCGCTCCCCTAGAAAAGAGAGAGAAGATTCCGCTGCCGTTAAGTAACGGTTACCAGTAGCCTATCATAGCTGTTATTCACTTCCTGGGATCTACAGTTTAACATGTAACCCGAAGCTCAGATAGGATTTCACATGATTAAGTCAGAGGTTAAGGAGAAAATTGGTAACCTGAAAAATTGACTCTGTGAGATTACAAGATTGTAGAATATTTCATTGCTGAGGAAAAAAATAATGAAATTCACCTATTTCTCACCTATGAATTTCACCGAAAGCAATATGTCCCCCCTTAGTAAGATTTTATTTTAAATTTTAATAAAATTAAATAAGAATATTTTTCAGTGGAATACCATCTTTGTTGCAAAATAACTCCCGATGAAACTTGTTTGTATTTATGCTAAAGATGCATGGCTTTAGCCCCCATTGGGGATATTATTTTTAAGCATAAGTCGTGACATTTTTAGAGATTCTTTAAAATGTAGGGGTGGGAATTTATGGTTGAATTACGGCTTACAATTGTGGGTCAAGAAGGCAATTCTGTATTGTGGTAAAATAGGTTGGTATGATTGGATGGCTTCGACTTGCAGGCGGATCAATTAGCAGTAGGAAGGAAGTGGTCTTGGATCGTGGTCCCCCAAGGACGCCTGGCTGCAATCTGACAAGTGCGTATTTTCCAAATACGTCACAGAATCTATAACACATCTCGTAGTTACTTGTACTGATGTATGTAATTCGATTCGCAATCCCTTAAATAGGCTCTAGTGCAGTGAATCCCAATGTTTAAAAAAATATGACGTGAAACATAACTTCCACTACCCAAATAAAAGTTTTGGCTCTTAGTATAATAGCCTATATTAATATATTATATGTCTCAGGCTAGTTTGATCCTGTTCAAAACAAAGGGGTGTGGCTGTCTTAGTCGCAGCTGTTGTACAGCTCCGCACATGAGAACGCGTGTCATCACCGTGATGATGGTAGTTTCATTTCCGTTTTTCTGGTACGTTATATAATAATTGTAATTACTTCAGGTTCAATCATTTCCTTGCTGTTATTTTCCTGCTATATAACATAATAACTGTTATTATGATTATTTCAATAGAAAAGAAATACTTATTTCACTTGAGTTGTCATTCCTTATTTTTTAATTCACCGCTCTGAATATTTTATTTTACTGCTTTTTAGCATTTTATATAACTACTTTTGTTCATTTTATATCACCACATATAATGATCTCTACATATGACACAAAGTGTTGCACGAAGTATAGTTACGTTAGTTTTATTGGAAACGTCGCTCTCTTTAATGCGTCTCAAACAGCCTGTAAATGTAGTGTAAACAGAAAGCGACGAGTTAAGCAAACAAATTAACAACCACACAGAAGGCTTGCAAATATTCAAAGTAAACAGAAATGAAAGAACAGATTATAATTCAAAAGAATAAAACATTAGGTCAATTTACAGATTTCTTTGGCATTTCCAGTCAATACACCACAAAACTGCGTTTGTCGAAAATGCAAATAAACAAAGTACTACTATCTCTCTGTAAAGAGTAAATCCAACAAGAAATGCGTTATATTAGGAATCCGTTTAAAGTCTCTCTAAGTAAGTATGAAACTTGTGAAATTCTCTATTCTATTTCCAGTTTTGTGTAGTTGGTTATTCCGCAGGGGTGTGCATTTCGCTATCTCCCCTTCACTTAAATGTTGAATTCCTTACGATGCGTTAAAAAAAATTCAAATTAATTATAATTATTGCAAATATCGTACTCTAACTTAAATGAAAACAATAAGATCTGCCCTATAGCCTATGCTATAGCTTAACACTAACAAAATACAGATACTAAATTAGTAATTAACTTAGTTATTGGCACCGGGTCAAAACAGCAGGTCAAAATCCCTCTTGTTTACAATTTTTTAAAACATTTTAATGCGTTTCCATTGCAATAAGGTCTATGTATTATAAAACATTTTTAGAGCCTTTGAAGTAATGTTCCTGTGATATACCATAGTTCAAATTACATTTTCAAAGATAAGGATGCAAACAAACGAATATACTATTTTTAGTCCATACATGACCATCTCAATTTCCACAACTTAAAAATTCACATACTAGAAGGTGCAAAAATCTGAATCCCCACTGCCATGATCTTTTAAATTTTATGTGGAATGAGCCTCCTATGAATACAACATGTTGATAAGAAGTATTCGCTTCCAAATGTTGCTTGTGCCAGTCAATTTCTTACTGACTGCGTGACACTCATTTCGATAATGATAGTGTACTGTTCATGCTGACATAAGTGTGGATGCAAGAGAATTATCAGTATCAGTTCCAAGTGCATCATACTCACAACGTTTCAGTATTAATTAGTACACCGTCCGTCTATGTCACCATCATTGTCAAGGACTCTGTATAATTTCTGCGTCGCAAAAACAATGAAGTCCATAAAATAGACAGAGTCTCATAAAAATAGAAATACAAATTTATCCGCATCCTGCTCCAAGCTGGTACTCTACAAAAGGTATAAATGGGAAATTATTGTTAAATAAATAAAAAATAAATTAGGTACAGTAGCTTCTATGAATTAACAAATTAACGCTAGAAGAAACTTGTTTTAATCTTTAAAAAATAGCAGAAACTCAATTTAGAAGCATGCCTTTTAGTTTTAAAATAGTTATTTCCATCGGGAACCGAATACAGTCCCCCGACTCCTTTCCACTAGATGCTGGGTTCAAAACTCATGAGTTTTCTTACGTTAGTTTAACCTCTCCCGATATAGGGACGTTTATGCCGCCTTCTCCCAACAGGTTGCAGTCCTCTGAAGCCCGGCAACCTGTTGGGAGAAGGTTCACCTTTGGTTCACATACATATTTTTCTTTTTTACCCATTGAGCTAGAATAGAACTGGAGTTAGGAGCCAAGCACAGCAAGTGAGGCCGACTGTTTCGACTAGCTCCGCCTGGAAAATCTGGCAAGAAGCTATTTGTCTGCTCAGCAAGAAATGTCAAGTAGGCATATATGCCTGAAAATTTATTGCGATAGAGTGAACATTACCTTACCTTTAACTCCAAATAATTTATTTTTATCAATACGAATGGTTTTATCCGTGACTTCTCTTTCATTATGTAAGTCTAACCGACAAAATCGCGCGTATTCAATACAACATTTATTATTAGGGCCCAGATTCTTATGTTTTAAACTATTTTATTCCTTGCTAGTTAAGTGTGACATTTGAATATAATTATTCGTTTCATTGTCAAGAGTTACGTTAAATTAATATTACATTGAAATGTTTAGAAATTAAAATATATTTGATATTTGATAACACTTCTAGGCAGTACCAACTGCAATCGGTCACATTAGCTATTTACATCAATACACATTTTTAAGAATCTAAGCTATGAATATTTACAATCTTACAAACTTAATTACATTAGTCAAAATTATTATTCTAAGTTATACTAAAGCCATAACCCAAGTGACGCTAAATGAATAACATATACTTGCAGATTACACATGTAATTACTTACGCTAAGTTGCTCTATTCTATTTGTAAATCTGATTCTAAGTATTCTTTAACATTATAAAAAAGGATTTTTTAAAGCTTGGAATATAGTTTGTGAAAACAAATTTGGGGACATTTCTTGAAGTTTATATGGTATTTTTTATATAATGTCCCAAATTTATTTGATTTCTGGTTTGATAAATAAGAACTTCGTGTTTGATAGCTTTTTATGTTATATTTGACTAATGACAAGACATAAAAAATATACAAATTTATTATTGTTAGTAAGCCTGTCTCAATAAATAGTGGTTTGCAATGCTCTATTTTTTTAGCATTGGTTAGGCTATTATTCTAATTGTTTTTTTTCTGGATAAATAATACTTGATTAATTCCTACACAATTTCCGCATAGGCTACTACTAGATCACACCTTATTATGCTCTGAAAAAATGCATATTAGGCAGTCTTTACATAATCTGAAGATAATTACTCACTCACTCTATGGCAATGGACAATTCCTAAGCAAGCTAAATGAATATTATGTTTTATGGAACCCGAAGGTTCATTGCCCCGCTTACTTGAGTCCGCCATTCAACCCTATTCTGTGCTAACTCCATCCAGCCATCACTCGCAAATCCTACTTCCCTTGAATCTATCCTAATATTGTCCTCCCATCTGCGTCTAGGTCTTCCAAGTGGTATATTCCTTTCGGGTCTCCCCGTCAATATTTTTAAAATATGTCTTTCTTCCCCCATGCGTGCAACAAGTCCAGCCCATTTCATCCTCAATGATTTAATTAGCTTTACTATATCCGGTGACGAGAACAGGTTATGAAGCTCGTCATCAAGCCGTTTTCTCCAGTCCCCATTTTCATCTCTCTTAGACCCAAATATTTTCCTAAGCACCCTGTTTTCGAACACTTTCAGATTTTGTTCTCCGCGAAGAGTAAGCGACCATGTCTCACATAATGTCTCATATAATACAACCGGCAGGATAATTGTATTATACATTTTTATTTTTGGATTTGTGGACATTAGACGAGAAGTTAAGAGTTTCTTACCCGCATAAAAACTACCATTTCCTGATTTGTGTCTACACTTAAATTCGGCCTTAATATTATTTGTGTCTGTAATTATTGCTCCCAGATAAACAATTCTTTAATCTACTTATTAAATAGATTACACACGAGAGCCTTTTACAAATACTTCTAATCTAAGTTAATCAGTTTCAATCATTACCTACCTCAGCTCATTCTTTTATGCAAAACTAAGTCTGCCCATTGTTGTTTTTTTTATTAGTTCTTCGATTTTTCCATGCATTGCCATCCTACCTGAATTATGATGTAGGCCTATCCTAAAAATTGCTAACATCTGGATTAAGGATTAATTACTAAATATGGTATTAAACGTTATTATCACAATAAAATATGGTCGGTACAACGCCAAAGTGAACTAAGCGCCAAACTCCATATTTTGAGAAAACTGAAGTTGAAGTTTGAGTGTTGTAAAAAAATCTTGATCAAAACGAAATTTCCTTTTTTCTCAACTGATTTTACTATCGTAGTATCGCTTAGTTCGTTATTGCAGACCGTAGGATATCAAAATCTGCACCATGGACTACCAATAGTCTATATTTTGACAATTGGCGCTTAGTTCACTTTGGCGTTGTACCGACCATATAGGCCTACTTAAAATGAATGATGACGATTTTGAAGTAGAACAATATATTTCAATTTCTAAAGATTTCAACGTAATACTAATTTAATGTAATAAGTGTAGTATTGAATACATGCTATTTTGTCGGTTAGGCCTACATGTATGGAAACGACGGAAATCACGGGTAAAAACATACGTATTAATATTAATCTTAATTATAATAATTACATACTTTTAATATGTTAATATTAATTATTCTTATAATGCATGCAAGAAGAACTGTCTTACAATGATTCGTCAACAACATCTTCAATTTCCAAACCAAACATGTGATATTTCCATACAAGAAAGGCGATTTGACGTTTCGTATTGAGCAGACAAATAGTTTCTTGCCATAGTTTCCGGGCGAGACTAGTCGAAAAAGTGGCCTCACATCTTAGTACAGGGGATTGTATTTAGTGCTAAGTCCAGGTATATATATGGAGGTCAATGTTTTTACCTGACAAGAACATGGAGGGTCTCCCCGTATAAGTGATCAGTCGCCGGAGCTACCTCCGAGACAACACGAGCACATTGGACGACACACTCCTTTCGCACATACAGTACATTCATGGCAGACAAGGCGTGAAGGGGATGAAGATGACGGCCAGATGAGATCATGAGACCAGAGAGGCCTCAAGTTTCCGGCAATTGTCTCAAGGACAAATTTATCTGATAAAACTCGTAATCTTGAGTAAGATTTATTAAGACTATTCCACGAATAAAATGTAACAGATTTTGTAAGTAATAATTATTATTTTCTTACTTTGTTGTCAAAATTCTGTCAGCCGTAAGAACACGACATACCAGATGGATGAACATCGATTCGATGAATCGATCCGAGTTCCCAATGCTACCAATAGCGCGCATCACAAGATTGAAGGAGTCGTGGTAGTCGCTTACATCAAAAAGCTATAAAAGCACACGAACTGGCTTGCACCGAATCGAAATTGTGTTTTTAATCAATGGAAATTTATACTATTTCAATTTCGAAACATATTATGTTGTATTAAATAATGTGTTTTCATTCTGCTCAATGGGAGCATATGATGCCTTAAGTGTCCAGCAACGAGCTGACGTTATATCAGATAAAATTGCGTCCTTGCGATCCTATGAAGGATATTATAAGATAAAAGATCGTGATTGGTCTATATCCGAAGAATTCCTAAACGTTATTACCAGGGCCCGGATTCTAATGACAACTCATCTTTTTATTGATGCTGCATAGGCATTGCCAACTTGTAGATAAATCCTAATCATGGCCTCTAGATTATAGAAATGCATTTTTCTTAGGTCATTTTTTTGTCATTTTATGCCATTTTATATATTTTAAGGGCATTTATTTCAATTTTACGTCATTTTCATTCATTTACATTGAGTGTATTAACTTTTTTTGTCGTCTAGCTAGCATCGTCCCCAGTGTATTTGAAGTTTAAATAAATTACTGGGTTACTATAATGCAACATTTTTGTAGGATCTACTTTAAAAACAATGTTCTTGCTTTTCTTCTCAAATGCTCCAATCAAGAACAAAGAACAAAGTTTTTAGAACTACAACATCCTTTCTCCACTTACAGTTTTTACAATTATGCACAAATTAGTCTACAACTTTGACTGTACAATAATAGTTTTTATAAATAAATATTAGTTTTAGGTCATTCTTTATAATTATTAAGTAATTTTATTTAAAATTTAGGGCCATTTTATACATCATTTTGCAAACAATTTTAGGTCATCAGAATCCGGCTCCTGGTTATTACCGTCAATATCAACACGCGGCGCATGAATGGAATAATCTGTGCAATTTTCTTTTGTATAACATCACTAGTGTAACACCCCTGCTCCCCAAGCAGTTCGTAAGAAAATGTCGTCATTTTAAGCTTATAATGGGTTCTCATCGAGTTTTATAAGTACGTGATGAAGTAAGTTATCTTCTCACGCGTCAAAGCGCTCATACACGACGGTATTGATCATGCCTCATCCCAGTCCGTCCTACACTGACGTCACGGGAGAATCGGGATGGAATGTTTTGGAACAACCACAGCAACGGATCCGAGTACTTTTGCCTTCTCCCATGTTTTGCATTACAACACCCACTATCGCTCCATGATGTTGTTTTAGCGGGAACGTTGTATGAACATAACGCATTAAGGATTGAAAGTTAGCAGTGTTCAAACATTTTTTTTTTACCGCGGAATTTTTTAAAATCCTTAATGTAATTGCGGAACTCTCGCATAGGTTCAATGATTTTCTTTGTTTTCTAATTATCATCACCACCATACGACATACATTTATAACTAGGGACCGGATTTTTAGGTTTTTAAAAACACTGTTTTAGGTTTTCCATTAGGTGAAATAGTTTTTTTAAGTTTTTTGTCCAAAATATCGTTTACGGGTAGAATAATTAGTTTAATGAATTTGAATGTGCTACATAGGATTCAATACATAATACTTGTAAACTTATACTTAAACATAATACTTAACAAAATTAACTTAAATTTGTGTAAATTTGCTTTAGTACAATATTATACAACTGAAGAAAGAAAGCATAAACTCAAAAGAAACAGTGAAAATAAGTTTGCCTTACATTTTATTACAGGGCAGTAATAAAAGCAAACAAGCGCTTTAAAACACAGAAATCTATATCCTATATCTATACACACGGCAACAATGGTTGTTCGTACGAATATTTTTAAAGGAATACACCGGTACTCTTACACTTCCTCTCTGGATACTGT
This sequence comes from Ectobius pallidus, assembly GCA_964059195.1. NCBI lineage: Eukaryota > Metazoa > Arthropoda > Insecta > Blattodea > Ectobiidae > Ectobius > Ectobius pallidus. The sequence continues at coordinate 134,098,525 of CAXKWD010000006.1, read as the reverse complement.
CCATCCAAGACGACAATGGGTTGAACGAAACGCTGGTGGTATTAATTTTAACCCGGCACAAATTATTGTCTCTCCGCAAAATGTCGACTTCTCAAAAACAAGGCAAAAATGTAACCTAAATTAGATATTTTAGGTTTTATATCCCATTTAGGTATATTTAGGTTTTTATACCCATTTAGGTATTTTTAGGTGCCACAGAATTAATGTGGGTGAATCCTATGGACGTGATTCGAAAAAGTGTATGAGCGCTTTTTGTTTTGGAAGTAAGGAAAAAAATAGGTAAAACCTAAGAATCCGGTCCCTATTTATAACTCAACATTGAAAAATGGCCCATCGCTGTGGTGTGGGTTCTCTTTCCTCACGCAGCAGCCCCGGGTTCGATTCCTGGTCGGACAATTTTCCTAGGTGAACTTTTCTCGCAATCTCTCGTCGGATTACGTATGATAAATGAATCAGAGATTTGAATAAATAGAGACACGACAGTTACACATGAAAGCTGAACGACTCAGAAATGGTAATCATTCCCTGTCAAATAATTGATTATTTAGCAATTTATTAGGGTTACCGGCGTGCCAACACTTATAAATTTTATTTAGTAATCGTCCTGAGTAGAATTTTGCTCCCAAGTATGCAGGTACGTAAGAGAGTAGGTCCCATGTTTGTAGATTTACAAGTACTTCTGGAATTCCGGAGATGGTTAGTCGTACACAATCGTCGATAAAGTCCTTAATCCTCCTCCTCAATATATTTACCTTCCTCTTTCTCTTCCTCCTAGTTCGACTTGTCTTCATGACGTTCATTATTACAATATGAATTTGCAGCGAGTCTCCTTGCAATCTCATTCATATATGAAGAAGGCTAACCATAAGTCCAAATGCTATCTATTACTGCTAACAATAAGGATCTTTGTTGTTACATTTGGCAATATCACTCGGTACGCCGTCAATTTATTAAAATTTTAAATATTTAAAAACAACAAACTAAAACACAAATCAGTGGACGCCCAAAGGCATAGTCTACACACAACATACACACATATACAGTGAGTCCCACGCAAGAGTTGGCCAATCATGCGGGTTTCTGCTTAGCGGCGGGCACAGCTCCAACTCCCGAGCGATCGGGTGAAATATCTACGCAAACAAAGCCAGGAACGGTGTAATGGTTCAGGTTCTCATACTTACAGTTGGAATTACAAGAAAAATAACCACGTATCTCAACACAAGATATGTTAGAAATGTCCTCCTCTTCATCCACACAACACTGTCATCTTTTCAGGAAATTTTCTTTCACGCACATAAGTTCAACTTCCGAGATAGAGTTAATTTCTCTTGTGATATTGTCTTTAAGTTCTTCTAACGTATGGGAAATTGTCCTATACACTTTATTCTTCAAGTTTACCCATCAGTAATAGTCCGTTTGTTTGACCGAATCTAAGATCTCAAAACATAAACATTAGCCTAATTATGGTCAAACAAAAACTGTCGCATGCAACAAGCCTATAATGGCAATTAAACATTATCTTCATAAATGCCATTATGGGCTCGTTGCTCATTAGACTTCGTTGCAGTATGAAATGACCAGGATTGGTTGAAACTCAAAAGTTTTAATTTTTGGGGGTTTGGGGGGGTTTGTGGGTAGCAAATGGGTAAAATATTCATTTTAGTCTTTAACGAGCTTGTCTGTAAAATCGTCAGAATTTACTGCTTGCAATTTCTTGGGAATTATTATAGATTTGGCACTACTTTTTAATGTCTTGATTATTAGTTACATATGGCGTGCAGTTGTGCGACTGGCGGCAATTTGTTTTACTGTCTGGTATACTGTTTCTGTTATCAACAAATTACTACGGTGCTAGTGATTAAAATGTCTCTCGGCGGAACGATTCGACTTTATGACTGCTTTTAGTTGGATTGCCTGCTCGTAAATTATCTCGTCATCGGAAATTCACAAGATATTACCAACCCAGATTACCTAACACGTTTGTTAAACTTGTACGAATATCTGCTTGCTCGTTAACACTTGTAGTTGATGGGTAAATGACTCTGAGCTTGTATAGATGAACACACTGAATGAATCAGAACAACATTACGTTCTGCACGTAAAGTTCTAGCAAATATTTATTTGGTAATACCATTGGCATCAGTTCGTTTCCAGTAAAATATCATTCCTTTATTATTAAATGTACGGGTCGAATATCCCCAATAACCGAGGGGGTGCGGACATTAAAAAATAAAAAGTACAAAATGAAGAGTTGTAAGTCCTCTGGGTGATTCCTCAAAATTTCTCAGCTGACTAAAGCACTTTATGCCTCGAGTTTTAGTTCTGTGGAGAAATTGGTCGGTTTTACATGTTATATAAAAATTAAAATCATTAATCAAATATCAGACTTTTTATCTCTAAGTTAAAGTAAGTGCTGGTCTGAAATAGTTCACAAGAAATCAAAGATAAGGAACTCGAACAACTATTGTCTTGTGGGTTGGCACGGCTAGGATACGCATTTGATACAAAACGTCTAGAATATAAATACTATTCAACTTGCATTTTACATGAGAATAATCTGTGGCTCATGAATGCTTATATTGCATTTTACAATTCTCAGGTTCAAATGGGGCTAGTACATAAATGCATTTATTTTATTTTGTTTATTTTAATGTGTATTTAATTAAATCTGAAAGTTATTTTATTAGGGACCGTGATCCTTACTGCCTCCAGGATCTGCCACTGGCCTGTACGTTATAAAGTTATTCATTTATTTGTTTGTTTGCAAATACGGTTATGTACTGCTAGTTACATCTGTAAACGTCACTGCAATTTTGTCCCGCAGGAGTTCCTTTCGATACATGTAAAATCTACAGACATGGGACCGTCGCGTTTACACACATACATGCCATCGATTTAGACCAGTATTGAACCCGTTACTTTCGAACAGAAAGCCAGTGCCTTACAGACTGTTCCATGCAGACGACACTATGGATTTATCATAGGTAATCCCACGAGAGTTGACGAGTTTATCGATAGATTCGCGACTGCGCAGCAGGAGCGAATTTATCTGATGCAACTCGTCAACTCGAGTTGGATTTATTAAGACTATTCAATGAATAAAAATCCACCAGATTATACAAATAATAATAACTTTGGTGCTTTGTTCTACAAAAACAAAACTAACAGCTGCGAGATCACGGCATACTATGAATCAACCGTCCATGAATCGATTCGAGCTGTTTTGGTGTAATCAGTGCTACCACCAGAGCATTTAAGACATAGTTAACTTCATTCAATTAAGCTAAAAGCAGAACAGAATATACGCACACTAACTGGCTTGCACAGAATCGAAATTGTGTTCTTAATCAATGTACATTTCTATTATTTCAATTTCCAAACAACTTATCTTGTATGAAATAATCTGTTTTCGTGCCGGTTAGTGGCACCATCTGACTATTAATCACTGCACACTGATACTCGCGTCTCCAGTAACGACCAGACCATTTTACCCGATAAAATGCCATCCTCGCGATTCCTACAAGAATATTGTAAGATAAACGGCCGTGATTGGTCTATATCCAAGGAATTGCTAAACGTTATTGGTCAATATCAAACACGCGGCGTATGAGTTGAATAGTCATTAAAAGTTCATTTTAATCATACTAAAGATGTAGCCTAATTTAATTGAAGAATCATTTTTAGGATGAGTAAAAGTTTCTAATATTGGCTCATTCTAATTAAAATCAGTAAAAACTTAAGATGTTAATAAATCACTAGTAAAATTCACTATTTATTTCTTCTTAATTTGACACCTTTCTTATGTTGAGTGCGAAGATCACAATATAAAAAGATCACAATATGTTGTTTTAAGAACAATTGAGTTCTTTTGTGATTTTAATTAAAATGAGCCAATAGCAAATATATATGTTTTTTTTAAATTGTGACTCCTCAAAGTGTGCTGATGATGGTTTTGTGAAACCGAAAGGCCCAGCACAAATGCATTTTGTAAGGGAGAAAATAGTATTACATATTAATAAAAAAAATTTTACTATTTAATTTCATAGAATGTAAGTGCAACAGACTACTGACACAAATAGGAGTAATAAAACTTGTTAATATCTACACTGCTCTGACTCGAGGGTATAATTATAAGGATGAAATCCCTGCCCTTGTCCTATAACAACTTAACAAGAAAATGAAATCTGTGGCTTGGTTCTAAAAGGGCCAATGTCATAAAACTTGCTTTTGAAATAACTGACTTTGTAGAAGTAACATATTTTGCTGAGAACTTCCGATATTGGCCTCTAAGGTCTTATGTCTATTAATAGCAACATACATTGGCATTTTTATTATACGAAAGATAAAAACTAACCGAACTCAATAATGCATAGATCTCATTTTTGCAAGAAATTGACACTGGCCCTTTTAGAACCAAGACACAGAAATATTCTCTGAGACAAACGAAGGAAATGTGGCATAACCAGAGGATGATGCAACTCTGACTAACATTGCAGGAGAAAACGCTGCCTGCTGGGAAAACCATCAAATAGCATTTAATTAAAAGTAAACAGCTTACAATGTGATCACCTACGATATAAACTACTCCCAATTGATACATTAACTACTCTTGTAGCTGAACAACATCACTTTCCTGGTGTTATCATAATCAATTGCTACCATTAACCCAGGGCCGGATTTAAGAATATGCCGCCTGTAGGCTGAAGTCCATTAGCCGACCCCTCTATAGTTCATATTTGCTTAATACATTAGTTTTATACAACAAAAGGAAAAAGTTCATTGGTGTTTATAAATGAAATGGGTTTCGAAATTAATTAATTTGTTCTTGGAGATCAGTGATCACTATTTTAAACATATTTTTATATTTTAATTTAAGTAACATGTATTCTTAAATTCGTACGGAAAATATTAACGTCTGAAATGATTCTTTTAACTTTTGAATAAATTGACAAACTGCCGCCCCTGAAAATTTGCCGCTCTAGGCTGCAGCCTACTTAGCCTATTTAGAAATACGGCCCTGACTAACCCAGTGGTGAGCAACCTTGGGTTCGGAAACCTTGTTGGGTTCGCAAGGTTTTCTGAAGCCATTCTTGATCATATTCCCTACATATTATTTACAGTTAACAGGGATGTAGCCTGGATTTTGGTTCGGGAGGGGACCATCAGAGGCTCTGGGGGTACTCTTACGGTTTTTTATACTTTAATCATGCACCTGGGCGGTAAGTAGGCCATAGGCGTAACCAGGCCGACCATAAGTCGGGTTATAACATCCGGAGGGTCTGGGGGGTATATACCCCCAGGGAGAGGGGGGCTCGGGGATCCTCCCCCTGAAAATTAAAAAAATTAAGGTGCACAGTAACGAGTTTTAAGCTTCCCACGCTTTATACTCGTATTAAGTAATTTATAAGCAGACTTAAAAAAATTGTACAATTTTCCTTTTCTTAACCAATGGGGGGGGGGGGGTTCAAACCCCCAAACCCCCCCTCGTTACGCCTCTGAAATAGGCTAATGTAGTAAGTTAGGTTGCCGGCACTGGGTACTATAAATTCGACTTCAAACCATGGAAGCATGAACGGAAAAAATATATGAAAATCATTAGGCCTATCGTAGAAAAAAAGCATATTAATCACCTATTTTACATAAAGTTATACAATTTGTAGCAGATCTCGTTAAATTGTATGTAGTTATCTTAAGAAATGTCTAAGTATTTGATTAAGTAATATATTCTCACATAAGTTCTGAGGCTTTCTTGGTGCTGATTAATAGCTGATATAAGCTCTCTCATCCCTACCTCCACATTCATTTCATTGAGGAAGGCCGCAAAGATGGCAGCGAACGAAAGTTTGGATGTTTTAGATCCCTATACTCGGCTCATAGCCCGCGAATCCATTATTAATAGTATACTTTCATTTGCAATGTCTGGACTCAATTATATGACGAACTGAGGTTTGCATTTAGATTATAGGCCTACTGGAACATATTGTACACATTTTTAAGAATTATCATAGGTAATTCCACGAGAGTTGACGAGTTTATCGATAGATTCGCGACTGCGATAATAAATAATTATCACTTTCGTGCTTTGTTGTATAAAAACAAAACTAACAGTTGTGAGATCACGGCATACTGTGTGAAACAACCATCCATGAATCGATTCGAGCTACTATGGTGTAATCAGTGCTACCAATGGTGCATATAAGACATAGGAAAGCTAACAGCAGAACAGAATAAACGCACACGAACTGGCTTGCACCGAATCGAAATTGTGTTCTTAATCAATGTGCATTCCTATTATTTCAATTTCCAAACAAGTTATGTTGTATAAAATAATCTGTTTTCGTGCCGCTTAGTGGCAGCATCTGACACACTGATAGTCGCGTCTCCAGGAACGAGCAGACGGTTTTATCATAGGTAATCCCACGAGAGGTTACGAGTTTATCGATAGATTCGCGACTGCGCAGCAGGAGCGAATTTATCCTATGAAACTCGTAACCTCGAGTTGGATTTATTAAGACTATTTCAGGAATAAAATGTAATAGATTACATGAATAATAATTACTTTCTTCTTGTTAGTTTAAAATGAAATCATTAATACTGTCAGTTGTCAGATCACGGCATACTAAATAAATGAACAGTCTCCATAATGGAATACTAATCAATGCTACCAACGTATATTGACAAAATACCGTAGTGAACCACTACCAACGTATAGTGATAAAATGCCGTAGTTAACCTAAAAATCAAGATACGAAATAAAGACACATTTTAATTCAAGAACGTAATTTTAATATATGAGCAATCTGTTGCATTTCAGTTTCTTTAGTCAATTCGTACTTACGTTCCTCACAAAACTTTTTGAACTGAATCCATATGCATTTTCTATTTCTTTCGGTATTTTGTGGCCTAGCTTCCTTTATAATAATGTCAATTTCGTCAACAGATGCATTACCAAACTTGAGGCTGCCATTTCTGTTTTCAATTTAGCGCCGACAATGGATGACGTAATCTAGTATCACTGCATACCGATACTGTTACAGTTCAGTAACGAACAGCGTGTTTTACCCGATAAAATGCTATCCTCGCGATTCCTACAAGAATATTGTAAGATAAACGGCCGTGATTGGTCTATATCCGAGGATTTGCTAAACGTTATTGGTCAATATCAAACACGCGGCATATGAGTGGAATAGTCACAATAAAATACCATCTCGCGATTCCTACAAGAATATCCCAAGATAAACGGCCGTGATTGGTCTATATCCGATGAATTGCTAAACGTTGCTGGTCAGTATCAAACACGCGGCGTATGAGTTGAGTAGTCGAACTACAAAATTATGATGAAGTTCTTTCCTCATATCCATATCGATATATTGATATTGAGTAATTTCTTTGCCATTCTATATCTATCTTAAAATTCAACAAAACCCTTTCAACGAACGCCTAATGAAAGAGGCTTATTCTTTTGACACTTTAAAGTTATAAACACAGAGGAAACTTCTCTCTTCCACGAACAAAACAGTCGTAGTATAACTAAGAAAGGAAGAACAAGTTACGAAGTGAATCCCCGTGAGCAGCTACGACAGAAGCATGATTCTCAGTAACTTCAAGGAAGTAATTATCCTGAAACCTCTCTTATGGAAGACCGAATCTTTTTAACATGGGCCGATTCCGTCATTTCTTGTAACTTCCATTTTCATTTAAACTTAAACCACAGAAAAGGTTCCTACGATCGTCAACGCCTTTCTGAAATCACATGGTTTAAGTAAGAAGTGATCGAGTATAGGTGAACAGAAAAAATAATTGATAGAAATGTTTAAGTTACATCTATACACTCCTTCCAAATAATAATGAACTAGAGCCCGGATTTCTAAGTAAAATGCATATTTATTTTCAGACACTTAAACATGACTCCTTGACAAGTAATTTTAACTTCATTTGGTTGTACTGTACTTACTTACTTTATCCTGAGATAAAATCGAATTTGCTTGCTTATTTTATGAGTTTGGATTAAAATAGCATATTTTACTCAAAACTGTCACTCCTAGACGTCATTATCACCGGGTTCCTTTCTTCTGTTGGTTAAAAAATTACTGAAAAATCTGGGTTATAAAACGCTGTACAAAATGCTGTAAAAAATTTCTAAAATGCTTTCCGGTGAAGAAACAGATATTGAAGATTAATTCTTTGATGAATTCTTCGAAGAAGTACAGCTGTGTTCCTTTTCACATGCGCCTGTAATGTCCTGCGAAATTGAAAGAAAACTTTCACTTTATAAATGAATCTTCACTGACAGACGCAGGAGATTCTTACAAGAAAATCAGGGGATGGCCTTATTTCCATATCGTAACAGCCTCAATAAGATAATATTTCTACGAAACTAATAATTTATTTGATTTTCGTGTACTTTGACTTTGTTTATTTTAGTGCTTATTTCTTTCTCTTTTCGTGCTTATCTGCTTGATTATTTTATTATTTATCTGCTTATAAATCCGGGCTCTAGTAATAACTATGACTCAAAAATCCTAAATATGACCTAATTAAAAACATAGTCTCTAAAAATAAATGTTCCAATTTAAAACGTTTAATGCCAATAAATTATTACATCACACGAATTCAAACAAATAAACACTTTTTAACATTTCTGGTGATTTACAGTTTTAGTTGTAATGAACTTCTAATTTTAACGAATTTGCTCCTGTTTGCTCGTTCATGAGCTCCAAATATTTTGTACATCAAGTGTATCCCTATAAAATTGAACAATTATATTAATTTTAAAATTAAGTTGCCTATTAAATGGGCATATACATTAAATTAATGACAAAACTTTCAAATTTAACTCGACCGTTTAGTGCACGTACTTTATAATTGTGCTCCTTTACCAAATTTATAATTGAAATATGACTTTAAATTACAAATATGACCAAAATATGACCAATACCATAAAAAGTCCCAAAATATTACTTTATATGCAAAATAAATACGGTCCAAGTAGGACAATAACCGTGCAATTCGTGTTTAATTTGTCTTTCCGGCGAAAAAGGCGGTCAAGATAAAAATATGATACGTTATGAACAACCTAACCCTAGTAATAACTATATACTTCAAGTGTTGTTATAATGTAACACAGAGTGATAATAATTGTTCTGACAAGATAATTTTCCGCTGTCAGAAAAATGCCAGTGGGTGAACACTATCAGAATGTGATGGCCAGACATGATGTAATAACGGGAAGCTTGTTGAATATCGGTCCACAATAAATGTATTCAGCCTTCAATGTAATTATGTTTTTTTCCGCACTGTTTACGGTTCAGTTACGCCAGCAGCTACTTGCTTACCTTCCTACGCCTTGTTAGCAGTTACGAGATACGTGCCCATTATCTGTCATTATCACTATTATCACTTACATTAATCATAATGTTAGCCATTATGAATGCAGCAAGCTTACATTCGCAAGTGATGACCAATTACTGGAGATTTCATTAATATACTTCGCAAATTACAGTGAAAATTAATGTTTTTAACCTTAGTTGTCAAGTCGTTTTATATAAAATCAAATATCCCATGGATCTGATCATAATATGAGGTTGGCCTAATAGTGTAAGCGGCTAGAGTCAAATGAGGGAATAAAACCAGTGGCGTAGGGAATGGGAGGGGGGGTCCAGGGGGTCCGGACCCCTCCCGAAATCAAAACCTAAAATTCTATTTTTGTATTAGATTAGTGTTGTAGTTATTTAAGCTCCATTTTGTCAAATATTTAATTATTTTATTTAATAATAAAATACTGAATTTGTAAATGTAGGCCTATTATTTCCACTGTTCCACTTTCTTATAAATAGTAATAAGTGTTATAACTTAGGTAACGATTGCTTGTTTAAGTTGGCATGTCTTATAATATAGTATACAAATTTGCTAACTAGTTTTCCAGTGCTAAAATAGCGTAAAATGTGATTTTCGTTAATTCCATATTCCATACCCCCCAGACTCCCCCCCCCCCGGCATTTTCGACCCTCGATAGCCTCAAAGCGAACCGAATTGGCGATCCGGATAGTTGGAGCTCGGATAATTGAAGTTCTACTGTATATATATTTTCAGTCTATCGAAGACACCAAGCGATTCGTTTTAAGAATTGCACATTTTTGTATTCCAGTAATAAAACTAGATTTGTCTGAGGCAGAGAGGGGTGATTTAAAATGAAATCCACAATTAGAGGATATACTAGACGTGGCGTACTTGTAGTAAGGTAATTTCTAGGGATGGGTCGATACCAGATTTTCTCGATACTCGATACCGATACATGATTTTTCCTCGATACTCGATACCTTCAACATTTCCAGTTTTCCAGTTTCAATAAATAGGTACATTAAAAATTAAAATTTGAGAAAACTGTGTAATACCAACTAAATTAATTAAGTCTGCATATTTAATGAGACAAAATTTAATATCATCAGTAGCCTATAATTATTTTTAAACTCTACATTAAAACTAAAATTAGTTTTTTAAACAGTCCACTTACAAGTTTTTGTTAAAAAATACTAGCATTCTCACTTAATTGCAGAACTGCAGAATTACAAAAGTATCAAAAAAGTATCGAGCGAGTTTTCTGAAGTATCGTTCGATGCCGATACCATGCAAGTATCGAGAGTATCGAGGTATCGAAAGTATCGAGGACCCATCCCTAGTAATTTCTAAAGTTTCTAATGTCTGGTATGTTTTGTTTTGCAGTGGTGCTGACGTTTGTCAACTGCTGGGATGTGAAGTGGGCCACCAGAGTGCAGGACGTGTTCACGTACGCCAAACTGCTAGCTTTGTTTATCATCATCATCACCGGCATTGCCCAACTCTTCTATGGTAAGTTGTAATTTACTGTAACAGTGGCGGCTCGTGTAAGAAATCACTTGTCAGTTGCTCACGCAAGATATATAATAAATTTATTACCAACTTATTAGCCTTTTGGCTGCTACTGACGTATAAATCTGTCCCCTCAAAAATTGTATAATAGCAGAGCTATATAAAAGCGACCTTAAATATACAAATTTAAAAAAAGAGTAATGCTTTAAGTAGACTAATATCTAAGGATTTTTATCCGCTTGCTAGAATTTTCATTCATATAAACCAGATATTGAATGATTTGGCTCGGCGATTTTACTTGATGATTATAATTAGGGCTCGGACTTTTATGTAAATACATATTTTTTTTGCTATTACTTATGATTTCAGGACTTTGTCAAAGTTCCGGTTGGGACCTTTGGATTCAAAATACTGAGTTGCATATCACATAAAAAAAAATATTTTCGCTATTTTTTATTTGAATAAATATTTTTGGTAACTTAATTATTTTTACATATTTTACCAGATATCTTGTTTAGAAATGAATATTTTGACTCTTTTTGTAAAATTGCGACATATTTTCAATGTGTTACGTTATGTTGAGTCAGACAATAAATCAGGGATGATTAGGCCTTTATTAGTGTAAATTTATGTTTCCTCTCAAACTGCATTACTAAGTTGGAAAGAACAAAACAATTGTTGACAGAATCAATAAAAGACATTGAAAACAAACTTAACAAAATCAGTGGTTCAAAAGCAAACAAAATTAGAGAAAAATTCCTGTCATGCCTAAATAAGAATGAGTGTTGCGCAAGATTTCAGATATTTTAATGGTTAACAGTGTAGAGAACTTGGAGCAGATGGAACATCTGAGTGTCAGTGAATTATTGTTTCAGTGTCAGTGTTACAAATATGCAAGATTAACATCCTGCAATGTTGAACGTACATTTTCAATATACAAGTCTCTGTTCCGTGAAAATCGTCACAGCTTTAAGATGCACAACTTAAGACCTACTATTGTCGTTTACTGCAACAGTTCTACACTTGCTGACTAGAATGACTAGATGAGTACTTCTGTAAATATTGGTTAAATAAATAAATAAAAATATTTTCATATTTTTTAAACATATTTTCGACTTTTTAACCACATAAAAAATATATATTTTCGGTTTTATAAGCACCTAAAAGTCCGAGCCCTAATTATAATATATTAGTATAAAAATTCAGCTATATATAAGCAATTTTCCAGTTAAATCATCAGTGGGCTCTAAGATTTACACAGATGAGGAACTTTTCAATGGTATATTCGTGAATAACAATCACTTAACACGTAGATAAAAATCCTCACATTTTACATTTAAGCTGCGTCTCCATTGATATACATTTACACCAACATGTTGCAGTTAACATATGTTAAATGTTTATCATCAACTTGTTGATGTATACAAGTCAAGTAGTTTGCCAATTAACAACTGTCTCCACTACAATGTTATAGGTTAACGTGTGTTGGCGCGGTTACGAACAGAAATGAATAAAATTCAGTCGACTTTATAGCCAACATTACAAAATTAGAGTAGTTTTATATACTCGTTATTTATCTTCTTGTTAACTGTCTATGACTTTCTTAAATACTAATTTTGTACAGATGTCTTGATCTTTTCAAAAAACTATCACATTTTTCAACAATGGAGTACCGGTATGCCATAAAAAATAATTTTAAAAGTAGATGCAATAGCCTACTATTGAGAACACTGATATACCAAATACTCACATAATACAAAATGGATGCCGGGAATACTGAGGAAGCTGTCGACTGCTTTTTGTTTACCCGGAAATTCCCGAACCAAAGCCAATCAAGCTGGCGATCGCTTTTCGTTTCCCGGAAATTCCCGAAACAAAGCCAATATCGACCGTCTAGTCAATTGACTTGACATGTTGTCTATTTTCTCCAGAAAACAGATTAACATCTGAAAATGTTAAGTGCAACATGCTGGGTTTGCATGTCAAGTCAATTGGAATGCAAAATTGCAATATACATGTCAGTATCAACTTGTTAATATTGACATGTTGGTGTTAAATGTATATCAATGGAGACGCAGCTTTAAGCTTTACTTTATTGAACTTATATTTCTGCTGTACGATTTTTTGAGGTGAGCAGTGAAAATGTTTAAAGAAGCAATTTATTTCCCTCTGTTCTAGTTAAAGCCTTTAGGCCTTCCTTTTCAATAAAGAGATGGATTACAAACACTAGCAATAAATAATTAATTCAATTTAAGATATTATGTTGACAGCATCCAAAGCACTGATAACCCAAGACGTGCGTTTTAAAATGTTTCCAATATTGTGCTTCTTATAGATCAGTAAACACAGTGAAGAGCGTATTAAGGAAGGTTTTTCTGTTGTTACAACTCTATAGGGAGAAGTATAAACAACACTGTTAGTTTACTCTAAATTTAAACGTAACACATAATGCATATGTGGAGGAATGCCGCTACATCTTTACCAAGTTACCCCTTAGTTGTCTTCACTTTTCAGACCTTCCTATCTCAAAAAAATCCAAAGAGGTTCTGGGAATCGAACCGGAACCGGAGGATTTAAAGTCAGCAATGCTAACTATCAGGCCTTATTCCTTCAAATTGCATTTCAAGTGTACTTTTCTAAACTTCCTTTATAAACCCATTTCATCTTTCATTGTAAGTAGAGTTAATAGTGTTAAGATGTAAAGTTCAGAGATTAACCAATTAATTAAATTAGTTAAAATATTTAAATACAATAAATAAATTGGGTTATTATTACATACTAAATGTTCAGTCGGCCGTGTGCCCGCCTCTAGATCCGAAGGTCGCGGAATCAAATCCGGCCGCGGTCGATGGGTTTTTCAGGACGTAAAAATCCTGGACACAAAGTCCTCCGGGAGGGACTTTAAGCTGTGGAGCGTAGATTTACGGCACTTAAAAGAACTCCAAGCCTAAATTATAGCCTCTGGACAAAATTTCTCGGCCCTTAGTTTCCCTAGGCGATGGGCTTACCACCTGTCCCTCTGCCCTCTCTCGGAAAATAAGTGTAACAAAATTCAAATAGGTAACAGAAACCTCCACTTCTAGGCCCCTTCGCCCCAACATTAGGGGGCTTTAGGGTTCCAGACCAGACCAAATGTTAAATCTACTTTTTGATTATACTGTATACATGTGTTCCAGATTTGAAGATGATTGTACGATAATAATTGTTATACAAGGACCATTCTAAAGCCAGAAAAACTTGCATTTATGAAAGAATGCTTTATATATGGGTTTTAAAAGGCTACGTATAGGGTAAAATATCGATGCAGAGACCTTAAATTCAGAAATTGAAAATGCGACATAGTCAAAATGCCAGTCATAAACAAAGGTCACTTTTTAAAGCAAAAAATTTAATATAAAATGTATAAAAGTTTTACAAATATTCCAAGGTATTCCCCCTTAAGAAATCAACAGTGTTCTCAATACGGGTTTTCATCGCAAATTAACTGCATGTTATTTATTTTTTTCCTCGCCATAAGCTAAATGAGTATTTTTTACATGTGCGCAGAAAAGTGCAGGATCTGTCAGCATTTTCTACCTTGTGCTCAATGATTCGCTACTTTTAACGGAAATAGTGGATTTACATAACAGTAGTATTATCATTTGTATGGGAATGGTCATGGAGACTGATCACATGAACATTGGTAATAATATACCTCTAAATATGCTTGGTCCTATGCTTAGAGGTCATCATGATGGTACATAGCCCAGAACACGAGACAGAAACAAGCTTTCAGTATTTATTACTTTTAATGAAGTTTTGGACAACGCGAAACAAAGATGTAAACACAACAGTGTCATCAGAGGCGTGCACACTCTTTGCCAAAAGACTACTTCAGTACCAATACCCAATTTCACAAAAGCATCGTCATCTTGAAATCAGGCAGCGTAGACCACAAGCTTCCTATCTCAAAATGTTTGTCAAGGACCCTTCCATTGTTCTTGCAATTTGTTTGGTTGAATTCTGAAGCACCTTGTACAGCAAATGAAGACTGCTGTTTTATTTCAACAAACCGCAGTTTATGGTAATAAGATAAAAGAAACAATTAATAGAGTGACGAATCAGTACTGCTACACTACTAATAAGATTACTAGCTATATAAGAAATTATACTCACAACCATTTGAATGGTAGAGAACGAGACAACTACAAAGACAAAAAAAAAAAAAAAAATTGTACGAATCAGCAATCCGTCAAGTTCAAAGCATTTTTGGCATGGCAATGTTCATCTACTAACTCGTATTTCAGGTAGAGAAGAGATTAAGAGCGATACAATAAGAAATAAAATGTATGTTAAAGTAATTTATACAAAAACTCAACACAACAATGGGCATGTGATGAGACTGAATGAAAAGGGACTGCATTACTGTCGCCGAAGATGAAGGGCACCATATCCATTTTTTGAATTAAAAAACTCATTTGTCCAGGAAATTTAGGTTTCACATAGTCTTTTTATTTTATTTTAATGCACCTTTCTGAGGTGCAAAGGACTATTTCCTACGCATAATAAATTAGTTAGGAAGCGGAAAAAACTACATATGTGATACGGTAAAGAAAACATTAAAATGCTGCACTATTATCTATAGGAGGTTTGAAAGTTTATTATAATTTTATTAAAAGTAAAACAACCATAGGAAAAGTTTATTTTAGCTCTCATGTAAAGTTACATATTTTGTGAATGATGATGGTGGAGTGTTCGCCTGGAGGCCGGTCCTGCTCTGGGACAGAGAGGCCCACGGCCCGACTGAGGGACATAGGCCGGATGATACCGCTTAGGGTGGCCAGATCCTTTCGCGGATTTTGTGAATAATGTCCTTTATTTGGAATGTACAGAATTGAATGGATTCGAGCAAGAGAAAGAAAAAATATGACGGAAAGGGCATTTAAGAATAGGGTAATGGATGGATAAAGCAATGTGATTTTTGGAAACTCGAAAATATAATGTAATTACAGTCGAACTTGCATATTTCGAAGCTGACCAGAAAAAAAAATCGAATTAGTCACGATTTCGAATTAGAAAAGTGTATTACTTTATGTAGGGATGTCAAGGGGCCGTGCTAAAAGTTCGAATTATTCACGCTTTCGAATTTAAAACGTTCGAATTATCAAGCTTATTTACCTAATATTTACCTATTACTTGGCAGGCAGTATGAGGAAACCTAAACACATTTGGCAGGTTGTGTGAGGCAATCGAAACCATTGTTTGTATAAACTATTTTTGTAACTGTCCCATTTTGCAACCACCTTTTCTTCCTGAGGTGATTTTAAAATAGGGCATTAAAAATATAAGAAATACGGTAGAGTAGATTTAACTGTATAATTGGTATAAAACTAACTTAAAAATTGACGATATGAGCAAAACTAGGCCCATTGAGCAGAAGTGGGGACAGCTGCCAATTAATAACTAGGGGCGACACACTGTATTAATCAGGATTTGTTAACATTGATGAATCGTTGAAATCTCGAAAACTGATAAATAACTTTTTTCGGTATTTCCAAATGTAGAACAAATGGAATTGGCTACTCACATAGTAACTAATGAGTAATCATTTCAGTTGCATTCCTTTACAGTCTACAAAAGAATTGATTTTTAAAATTTACAGTACCGTAATTTAATTTAAAGAAGTATAGCTTAGTGACTTTTTAGCAACAAAAACTAGGTTAATTTTCTGTTCCTCGTGACCCGATTTCATTGGCTGACCTCCCCTGTCGGCAAGAGGCTGAATTAGATGTCACCGCTCTCAGTACCTCGATCGAGCGGTTGTCATGCGCTGGTGACATAAAGCCACTAGAGAATTAATTGACTTTGCTTGTGTGGGAGCAATCACACAAATTAGTCCCTGTTCTTCGTCATTACCAGCAGTCTCTATGTTCTGTAATCACAAGTCCCACTTTCGCTTTATTTTTCTCAATAGAGAGTAATGAATAAAAAAAGGGGAACAAAATTTAAAAAAAACGATTTAAACAATTTTAATTAAATATAAGATAACATGTATTTTAAAGAAGTATTTCTCCTTGTTCCCTTTCGATGATACTTATTTACTTATTTAATATATATATATATATAATATTATATAGACGTTGGGGGGGGGTTTTCTGGACCAGCTGTGGAAAAAATATTCCCATTTTCCTTTGTAAACAATATTTTAGTACAATCTGCCCAAGCATAGGCCTACCGTTTGAATGTGAGATAAAAAAACTTTTTTTTTTTAAATTCAAGATCTATTATTTTTGAAGAGTTTAGTACTTCATGTTGCAAAATAATTCACCAATATAAAAAATGAAAGGAAAAGAACCCTTCTACAACTTCGAATTTCGGGGTCGATACAATACTCTCTCTACTTATAGTACCTATGATATGGGCAGAGGAAGTAAAAAAGATCTGATGAGAGACTTGTTTGTGTGTCCGAGATGCGGTGAATAAGGTGAGAGAAAAATCAAGATGTTGATAAACTTCACAATATTGTCACGCTTATTAAGTTTTAACTTGGAATTATAACATAATGTTTATTACGAGTAAAAATCGGGTATCAGGGATAACTTAAATTATCTTAAATTTCGTTCAGTTTTTATAAAAGATATTAAACAAATACTACAAAATATAATATATGATTTCCAATTATACTCAGTGCTCAGTAATAAATTAGCATTTAAAATTTCATTTAGTTTGTGAATGCTGTTACGATATTGTAGACAGTGTTATGCTTTATGAGATATTCAGAAGGTATTTATTTAGTTTATATACAGTTTTAATTCACGTTATTGCTATTTTATTTTACTTACTTTTTACTTATTTTATGTTACCTTACTTCATTGCCAAGTTAACACATATTACAACAGTCTTCATATTAGTACAATCTTATTGATATTCTTAATTTAGAAAGTTTACATTTAATATATCGGTATTTTATGAAAATTTAAGTTCAAATTGAACCTAAATGTTTCACATCGGCAGGGCTATTACACAGCTCGAACTCTGGTCCACGGCTATACAACTCGATAATGAAACTTCACCCTGAATTAGCCATGTACAAGGATTTCATTTTCAAATCCAGAATTAAAAAATTAATATAAGACACATTAATATTAACCACATTTCACACTTTCCCCTTTGTAATGATTTATATGCTCTTCTTTCCTTTTTCTGAATGGTACTAGTATCACTATATTTTATTGTATTTTTAGTTTAAATTGATTGTATTGTACCTGTATTCATTACATGTTATTTGTATTTTGTATTTTTATTTTTATTTTTAACTGATGTAATTTAAAAGGAACTAACCCCAAACACGAGCTTTGCTCCTTTGGGGTAACTTATGTAACTCTTTCTATATTAATTTAAAAGAGTAAATAAATATAAATATAAATAAGTTAAAAAACATTAAATACTCTTTGACCAAACTTGTCTTAGGTAACACATTAAGTTATGTAAACGGATAGATAATTTTTTAAAATAAAATTATACAAAGTTTCCCTGCAGTACTGATGGACGGAAATGCAGTGGGCCTAATGTCTGAGTCATTCGTTTTGTCTGGAGTGGAGTAACGCAGGCCTTGAGAGCAATTTCTTTTCAACACAATTTGAGTTCTTGTCTGCTGATAATTTTCTATTGTTCGCCTGTTTAGAGAAGTACAGTCTCGTGATCTGTGGTGAAGTGTGTCCACAGAGGGTGTATAAAATTGATTCACACTGTAAACAAAAAACGTATTTTGTGTAAAATGCGATAACTTGTCCTGTCAATACGAAAGTTGTAAAAAAAAATCATATATATTTCGTCCCACTTGTGGTCATCTTCAGTAATTAATTTGTTTACTCATTTATGGATGATTGGAAGCCTGTCGATGTGGAAGTTCATTTTGGTGTTTTTCCACTCATAAAATTTATTCTAAAGTCAAGAACAAGAAAGCCTTTGTGACATAAAAATCCCGAATACTCCATTCAGATTGAACGGTCACAGGATTTGAACACGTGACTTTGTGGATGTGAGTCCGCGACGTACCGCTTCGGTCAATTCACTCGGCAGATGTTTTAATAAATTGGAATAGACTACATTTTGAAACTTCTACAAACTCTGTATAAAAGTCATTAATAAAGAAAATACATGAATCTGGCGAAATAATATTTACGTCAAAGTAAATCTTTTCAATTTCAATTAACAATTTTAGTGATATTCGGAAAGAAACTAACTTCAGCTACCACTGAAACATAGTTTAGCTTACTTCATTCTACTACATTTAGCGAACACACAGTCAAGGAATTTGGACAAAAAGAATTTTGTTTCTTAAAAAAAAAAATCAGGTCTTCTAAAGAAAGACTGTGGCTTCAGGCACTTTTCCCTGGAAAAAAAAACCTTGGGAAAATATTTTTAAAAATTGCATAATAGAGTATCTTATGTCACGCTTTAGGTTACATTTCTTCGTAAATTTAACTGGACTCTTGCATTCATGCGGTACCTAGGTTACATTTTAAGCACACTTTCCTGCAAAAATACAGAGATTTGCAATGACCAATTAATAAAGTTAAAAAAACACCATTGTAATACCAAGGTACATTCGTTTATATATATATATATATATATTTTTTTTAAGAGAGTGGATGTTCTGGTTAGTAATATGGATAAATTTGAACCCACACTTAATTCCCCCTCGTCAAAATGTTTGATTGGAACTCTGACTACATCATCTACAGTCTTTGGAATATCTACAGTATACATATTTTTTAAAATCCATGAAGAGTAATTTTACTAAACATTTTGACGAGGGGAGAATTAAGTGTGGGTTCAAATTTATCCATATTACTAACCAGAACATCCACTCTCTGTTTAAAAAATTAAATTAAATTAAAAATTAAAATATAAAAAATATTTTTAAAAATATACTTGACATTTGGCAGACTACCACAGAACATCTGCGCTCATTGTCCAGTATACTCATACAACGCTTGTTTGAAATTGACCAAAAAGTTTAGCAGTACCTCGGATATTGACCAATCATCATTGTTTATCTTACAATATCCTTCCTAGGGTTGCAAGGTCGCAATTTTATCTGATAAAACGTCAGCTTTCAATGGACACGTAAACCATCAACGTGCAGTGATCAACACGCCACATGCTGCCAGTGAACAGAATAAAATAGATTAATTTATCAGTAGGTAAATTTTCTAGAATTTCATTCTCGCAAATGTATCGATAAACTCGTGATCTCTCGTGGGAGTATTTGTAATTACCCTTAACTCTAGTGGTTTGATTAATTCTGAAAATAGTATGCAATTGTAGAAGTAGTCAATAAAAGCACGTTAGATCACGAGGGCGTTGAGCAATAATTCATTGTTGAGCAATAATTCATTGCTGAGAGAAAATAATGAATTTCACTAGGGATGGGTCGATGCCAGATTTTCTCGATACTCGATACCGATACATGATTTTTCCCTCGATACTCGATACTTCGATACTCGATACCGTCAACATTTCCAGTTTCAATAAATAGGGACATTAAAAATTAAAAGTTGAGAGAACTGTGTAATACCAACTAAATTAAGTGTGCATATTTAATGAGACAAAATTTAATATCATCAGTAGCCTATAATTATTTTTAAACTCTACATTAAAACTAAAATTAGTTTTTGAAATAGTCCACTTATAATTTTTTGTTAAAAAATACTAGCATTCTCACTTAATTTCAGAATTACCAAAGTATCGAAAAAGTACCGAGCGAGTTTCCTGAAGTATCGCTCGATGCCGATACCATGCAAGTATCGAGAGTATCGAGGTATCGAAAGTATCGAGGACCCATCCCTAATTTTCACCTATTTCTCAGTACCTAAACCTATTTCTCAGTGACTGTGCACTTGCGAAGAAGTGACTAAGGAAATTAAATCTTTTTAGAAGTGTTGCAAATTTTTATCTTCACTGTTACTCTATAAAAATGGTCGTTTAATTGCAATGAGCTCATATCCCAGACTAAGCTATATCTCTTCCTATATAGAACGGATTACAAACATTAAAACTCAGTAAGTTCTGCTTAAAGAATTGAACGACATTCTCTTGCATTACGTCTCTGTATCTCGTTTTAGAATGTCTCAGAAACAGACTCTAGGTTTTTGGGGCACGAATTGTGCGTGCCAGGATTTGACAAGTTTTTTTTGTTACTCTCTGCTCTCGACCTTCCGGGTGCATGTTGGTGAAAATAACCGTTTAAGGCAGAAGTCACGTGGCCTGTACAATAAAGCGAGCTCTAATGGTTATCCTAATTTGCCATACTGACTTTCCAGTTTGCTTTTCATTTGATCAAGTTCATTAATTCTGTTAGCATTGAAAGAAACGTCTATTGGTATCTTCCCTTTCGGAATATTTATTTGCATTAACTTTCAAATAATAATAAAATAATAATATAAATAATAATAAGGAATAATAATAATAATAATAATAATAATAAAAATAATAATAAAAAATACATTTTGGGGTTTTCAAACGCGGTCGAGGTCGACGGGGATTTTTCGAGGCGATAAAATTATTAAAAAATGGATCCTCAGGTTCGGAGTCTGAAATTTCATACTCTTTAAAACCTCATAATTTCCATATCGTAGCGAAAGCTGTCTCGTTTCTTTATATTCGGCCGTTAAGGTGCAAGCGATGCCAGACATGCCTCTTATCACACCGTCCTTGGTAATACGAAATAAATATTGCTAAATTACAAGACTGAATGGGCTCGTAAACCCTTCATGATAGTAAACGGCTTCCATTGCTCAACAGAATAAAAATGATGCATTATTATATTTTTATAATACTTAAACACTTGACATTGCAAACTAGGATTACCTTTGGTGATCCAGACGACCGTTTCGCACTATTTTAGCGCATCATCAGCGGTTTCCGAATTGCTACTGGATGCCTGTGTTGTGGGCCTAGGTGGCGTGGGTGTTGTGTTGGTCTTGAAAGGGTGGGGGTATTTGGTGGGGTTTGAATGTCTGGTATTGTGACATTCAACCCCTATCAAATACTCCCACGCCACCTAGGCCCACAACACAGGTATTAGCAGTTCGGAAACCAAAGGTAATCAATGCTTAATGTCAATGTTTAAGTATTATAAAAACTTTATTAACGCAATGAAGAATGGACACCCATACATACAGCATTATTATTATTATTATTATTATTATTATTATTATTATTATTATTATTATTATTATTATTATTATTATAATTAAGTGCCAGGATGGTACGGTACTTTCAGATTGCTTGGTGGATGAAACATGTCTGTCCGTCTGTCTGTGCGTCCGTGTGTCAGTACAGGAGATGTCTCGAATATGCTTCATCGGTTTTTCGTGAAACTCAGTATACACATTTATAACGTTTATAGGACGACGCTAATGATTTTGGACCAAATCGGTTGACCGGTACCGGAGTAACGGCAAATTAACTGTTTAAAAATAGCAAATTCTTTTGATGATTGTGACAGGTTGTGGCTGGAGTTAATAGGCCTACTATTGTTCTGTTACGATGATCGAGTAAGCCAGTAAGGCATACTTTAGCAATAATTTGATGTCATAAAATTTATAATCCACTTCTCGATCTATTTTCACAAAAATGAAGTATTTCAGAACATTTGAGTGCAGCATACTTGAACTTAATAATCAGTTTTATGACTCATTCCTCGCTGCAAAAGAGCTTTTACTGAAGCCATAAAGTTATACTGATAATAATAATAATTTATAGACATGCCAAGTAGTATGATATGCTTTAGTGCTGGTAGTTAAATATATCGTTGTTCAATAAGATATCAAAGCTAATAGCCTACTTATTTTTTAATATAGGCCTACATTATTTTTTATACTTTATCCGAATGTGTGACAAAAGTTAATCTACTAACAAATTAATAAATTGAGTTCTCTAAATTCCCAAAACAAAATATTATCGTCGGCCTGTGGAGTTAGGTATTGATTTATAAAAATTGGATTCTGTTTTAGTAGCCTATTTACATTTTCAGAATAACCATTGAAAATATCGTACGGCTCAAATTTTGGAGACTAAGTTCGACAATTAGAGAAGTTAGAGAAGTTAAACTAAATAAACAAGAACGAATTAATGAATAAGGAAGGATGAGTGAATTTATGAAAAATCAATACGACTGGTTTCAAATGTATTAAACGTATTTTCAGCCTATGTTATCTTAGGCCAAAGTTATAAAAAAATTATTGCAGTTAAATTGAAATGGCTGTAGGAAAGAAATAATAAGAATACCGATATTTGGATGTATAATAACTAGAGCCCGGATTTCCATGCAAATGCATGTTTTTAAATACTTTGGTTACACTTCTCAAACTTTGTAGTTACTCATTACATGACTTAAGGATTCCAAATAACCATATTTTTTCCGTGCATGTTTGCATATTTCGGCCTTTTTATGGCAAAATTCATGCATAATGCATATTTTCGATTTTTTTGGTTTAATGTAGCATATTCAGACGTTTTTAATGCATATAAACCCTCATTTTCTGGTTTTAGTGCATAATATCAAGTTACCATGCATAACTGTGCATATTATGAATGTGCCTCCCTAAAATCTCGGCTTTTCAAAGAAACGTAAACATGTCGCACACTTGCTGCAAAAGTGACACAACTCAAAAATCGTAGTTTTTTAGTTATCTATATGAACAAGCTCCAGAAATGCTCCTTCACCGATCATAAAAAGCGTATCTATCTAACTTCGCAACTTGGCCGTCAGATGTCAGTTATGTCTCTTTTATTGCTTGAAGTTGTACCACGATTACATCTACAACAATGACTTATTTTTAGTTGAGCTTTAATTCTCGTAGTGAACGGATGACAGTAAGAAAATACAAAATAGTCTTATTTTGAGTTGTGTCGCTTTTATGACTTGAAGTCACAAGGAAACCGTGTTGTATTTCAACTTGTGTCACTTTAATTGATCAAGGTAAAAACATAATACTAATTTATTTAGAGTTATGTCCATTTTGAAGAATTATTTTAGGATATTTCGAGTTACGCCATTTTTTATGACTGAACCTAAAAGCTCTACTTCTGTGCTTTGATGATAAAAATAAGGCTATTTTCTGTCGGAAGTATTTTCAGCTCTTCAACGTGAACAGTTCATTATTGATTACAATTTCAGCTGACCAATAATGACCAGATTATTTCTGGTATTTCTAGTTGTGTCACTTTAGAAGAAGTATTTTGTGATGCCTCGAATTGTGTCGTTTTTGTTGAATTATATAAACACAGTTTGAGTAATGTCACTTTTAATGATTGTACTTAAGTGGGGTTTTTTCTCTCTCTTTTTCATAGAGAATAATTATGTTTCTATCGATCCGTGTGGTGAAAATGTTATCTATGGCAGCTAAACAGTACAAGGAGAGTCAAGATTTTGATATTACTCTGAATAGCTATCATCCTATATGTACAGAATCAATAGTTATTGGAACCACCTCTGAACCAGATGGGAATAATGTTGATGATACAAGTAGTACAAGTAGGTCTGAAGGTCCTATTCGTATGCGTTTGAAAAAAATTTTAATTGAAGAAGTACTGTGCTTCTCCAATCAATACACTGTAGTACGGACGATACTGATGAATTAGATGACGACTCTGTAGATGATCCAAATTTCAGTGCCAGTTCTGACAGCGCAAATGAAACTGGTGTTCAAACAGAAGCTGAAATGCAGAATTAAAAAGGGAAAAAAAGGAAACAGAGACCTGAAACTTGGCAGCCCAAAAGCAAAAGCTTTGAGAAATTCTGGAAAATCATACGTGTCATCCTCTAAAACGAGAAAGGAATTTCAAGAAAGAAAAGTGCGTCCACCATGTAGAGAGAATCGCAGATTACGCTGAATTTCGACAGTAATTTTTTTTAAGTAAAACTTCTTTAGTGGCGGTAGAGGGTAATTCGGGAAAATCAGTCACACTAAAACCTTCACGAAATCAGTCACAATTAGTCACACTGAAACCGTCACGAAATCAGTCACACTCAAAACCGAACGAAATTACTTACTTGTTTCGGTGCGGACTGCACAGAAAACAATCAACTCAATGATTAGGAGTAATCAAAGGAAATTTTTCCGACCTTACTTCCTCAATGGCAATAGACAATTCCTAAGCAATCTAAAGGTATATTATCTATTTTATATAACCCGGAGGTTCATTACCGCGCAAATCCAAAATTAAGAAATACAAATTTCCAAAATTAAAAATAAAAACAAAATTAAAAATTATAAAATCCAAAATTTAATAAACAATAAAATTAAAAATTTAAAAATCCAAAGATAAAAAAATTAAAAATCAAAAAATAAACAATTCAAAGATCGAAAATTAAAAAAATTCCAAAAGCCAAAATTCCAAGATCCAAAATTAAAAAGTCCAAAATCCAAAATTAAAAAAGTCCAAAAACCCAATATTAAAAAGTCCAATAATGCAAAATTGAAAAATCCAATGATCAAAAATTGAAAAAAATAAAATAAAATAAAGTTTTAGTCTACTTCTGTCGCGTGGCGTTCCACGCACTCTTTTTTTTTTTTTTTTTTTTTTTAAATAATTATTGAAGTATTGCAGATTTGCAGAGGCAACGGGAATTTATAGTTGCACACACTCACCCTATCAAACCCAAGTATCGCTATTCAACCACGCAGGAGTTTAAAAATTTGAATTTAGCATTCTATTTTGAGGAAAATAAGTCACGAATCAGGGTTTGTAAGACATTTTTAAGGCCTCTCCTGATATAAATGACAGACCTATTTGAACAGCTTTGAAAAAGATAAATGAAAGAGGGTGACAAGAGAGGAAAACATGGCAAACACCCCACGGTGGTTCATTGATGCTATCCCCAGAATTGAATCTCACTATTTAAGGGCTCAGACTACACGTGGGTTTATTGAGGGCGGAAAAAGTCTAGCAGATCTCAATCGGGATTATAAAGATTGTCGTGAGAAGCAATTCGATTATGTTTAATCGTACATTCAGTGGGGAATATAAAATATCTTTCTATGTACCCCGGAAGGATCAATGCGACATATGCGATTCATTTTTAGTAATTCAATAGATATCTCCTATAAGAACAGTTTGTTTAATATGGAACTGCTCTAAAGCTGCTATTATTTTCTGTAGTGCAAAATAAGCACATTCGTAAGACACTGTAATCCCAATTTTGAGATTTCTTCAGTATATTTATCTCTAATTTCCAGAAACTGGTTGTGTAACCTATCCCGAGAAACAGAGTTATACATAGCGGCATAACTTTAAATAATACTATACTAAAACCTATAAGTCAAACATCAAAAGTGGCACATATCCAGCTTTAATTCTACAAAAATGTCATAATTCAAAATAAATGAACACCCTTTCTTTGATTATTGCACTAAAAGTGTCACAACTCAAAAGAAGGGTAGTTCTTTAGTTATGGAACTGAAAATTAGTAAAATAGCACTTGATCTTGGTTTTGTGAGCTGCAATCCTTTTGCTGACGTAGCTCATTGTCAAAATATATTCTTATTTCCTTCAGCATTAGTTTTTTGCGTTTACTGAAAAACTTACTTTTTTGGATTGTGTCACTTTTGCAGCAAGTGTGCGATGTTGTATGTATTACCATTGTTATATTTTGATTGACTTGGCAACAGAGTCTGCCACCTGCATGAATCTGAGAGTGCAAACTACTGTTTACCCTAAATAAACAGTAATATAATATATCAGGCTACAAAAGAAAATCCCGACTCGCCGACCCCCACCACCTTCCATTGAAAGAAAACTGCTAAACCGAATGTTCACTGCTTGAATTTGTAAGTCACTAGCCATTGTTGAAGATGTTGAATACCGTATTTATCTTTAAAATCGTGTTTTGGAGAAATGGGTGTGACAGTTAGGGAAAAACTTAAGAAGGTGCTTAGTTCAAATCCTGATCTTAAACTTCTGAAAACAGTGAAAGACGTATTGTGTGGAAAATATGTAAAATACGTGGAATTCGATCTCACCCTCAGTCAAATTTCTTCCCTTAAGTAGGCCTATGCACCTGTTACTTCTTGTGAAGTTGAAAGATCCTTTTCTGCGTTCAAGAATGTCCTAACTGATAAACGCACGAGTTTAAGTGAGGAGAATTTGGAAAAACTCGTATGTTGTTTTAAGAGAAATTGAAATATATTGCAGTATTAGAGTGCGATTTTTGATACTGCATGTTTCGCCCCTCATTGTGCATATTTGGAGATACGATAATGCATGAATGCATGCATGTTTTTAAGTTTGATAGTGCATGAAAATCCGGGCTTTAATAATAACAATGACCTTAAGTGAAGTATATAATTGAATTAATTTGTATATAATTTCTATTACCCGAGCCACATCTGTATATAAAGGATCAAATGTGAAAGTTAATCTAAATGTGATCATGAATGGAAATCATTTTTATATATAAAGAAATTGAATCTGAATATAATCAATATCTACAAGTTGTACCAAGGTAAAGAGTATTTAAGAACTCATATATATATATATACACACACATATTATATATATACCTAGGCTTAATATACGAGGGTCGTCCAGAAAGTAAAGAATGATTTGGCATAACTAGAAGATAGTTACAAAGATGCAGTAAGCATAACTTACTCTATTTCTAAACGTAATCACTAGGGCAAGGCATTTAATGACTATAAAAAAGTGAAAAAATGCAAAATATAAAATGCATTTATGACCTAAAAATAGTGAAAAAATGACCCAAAAAAATTAAAAAATGACCAATAAATTTTATCATTATTACTTATAATTATTTTTTAAAGTAATGAATTGCTTTTAAGGACCAATTTAATGGATGACAGTTCGTTATATATAAATATAAATATAATTTTTTTCTCCGTACTCTGAAACAAATCGTTTTAATTTATCAAACGTACTTTCTTTCACTTTGGGCATTTTACTGAGCTCTTTTGTCAACAAACTATCTCGTGCAACTCTTACAGACAACTGAAAGACATAGTGAAAGTCCTCCTACCTGAAAATGAATAACAATAGGATGCTCGGATTAGTTCATGATGCACATTCCTTTAAAATAATAAAGCAGGTATAGTCGCCTCGCTTATCTCTAACGGAGCTGTGTCCCAAGTGTTGTTTCTTTAATGCAAGAAGGACACATTCGTCAATAGCCGCTTGTATTTACAGCGTTGTTTTCTTGGAAATATAGACTAGTTCAAAATGCTTAAAAATAGGAGAAGCAGGTATTGCTTATACTGTATTTTCTTGGGAATGTAACAAGAGTTCAAAATGCATATTCCTTCCAGTAACGCTGCAATCTGCTTTAATTCCTGTGGATGTTATTTGCTTTTACAGTTATAATAGACAAGCATTAAAAATCAGAAATAATAAATAAATAAAAAACTAAAAATATAATGTAATGTAAGACTTCATTTTAAAAAATATAAAATTGCCGAAAAAGACCTGAAATGCCGAAAAAGTCCTAAAAATGCCGAAAATGACCTAAAAGTTGCCAAAAAATGACCTATCTATTAAAAATTACGAAAAAATGCAAAATAAAGCAAAAAAATGCAAAAACAAATTGCTCTTATTTGATCAATTAATTGATGATACACATTTATATATATTCGAGCTATCTTTTAACCATCATATAAAAAAGATGCAAAATCATCAAATGCCTTGCCCTAGTAATCACCATTGCTGTCAATGCATTTATTGTAATGTTGAAGGAACAAACCTATTGAAAGGGATGTTTGTGTAGAAAAATAATTTCATTAATTGATTTGGAATAAATACAAAGAAATTATTTACTACCTTAATTTATTTGTAATGTTGCAGGTCACACTGAACATTTCACTTTCGAAAACTCAGATTCGGACGTGACGAAGATAGCACTGTCTTTCTATTCGGGGTTATTCGCATACAACGGGTGGTAAGTATTTCTACAACGAGTCCTATTCAAATTCAAATTCAAAGGGTAAATATCAGCAAAAATTGTGATGTAAACAGAGTGGATGCCTCATATCTTGCTAAGTTTATGGATGCCATTGATAACTAGGCCAATATTTTAACTAGCGGGACTTAAATTTGTTAGATATCAGGAACGGAAAGTATGAAAATAATATATTAAAGAGATGAATAAAACAAACTTATATCCGCTAATATACGCGTAGGATTTATCTTCCTTTCCACACTCACATACACATAAATCCCAAAGAACAAAAAATATTTACACATTTAAAATAATAATCATCACAATTTTAAAAGCACTTGTTTTATGGTGCTGTAATTTTCTTTCTCTGAAAATTGGATTGTGTTGCAACGAGGCATGTCACAATTAAAAAGGTGCATTTCGGCAATTCCTCCATCTACAGTTCTAAAGAATATATGGTGATACTGTATTTATTAATTTGACATTACCTGTGAATCAGGGTATAAACGTGTGAGGATATATGAGGATTGTTTTATTCGTCACTAACAGTAGTAACACCTTCAACTGAACAAGAAGTCCACCACAGAAAAGCATATAGAAAACGGTACATGAAGCCTATTATAAAAAAATAACATGTTTCAAAAACTAAATTGAATTTATTTTTTATAATTTTGGTGTTCGCATGTTCAGAATTTTATTGCAATGTAGTAAATTAATTTTTAAAAATCTTACGTGAAACACACAACTACCTCTGCCAAAAGAGAAGTTTCGCCTCTTGGTATATTTAATATATTTTGTATGACATTCCATTCCTGTAAATTGGTTGTAAAAAAGGACGGAATGTCCTTACCGCATCGCATCACCGAAGGATACAAAACTCAATAAAACCTGATAACACACTAACGTAACTTTCTACCCTAAGCATGGGCAATACAACTTCCTTACTTCACATTCTGGAATAGAATAAGAGGCCGCATTGCAAAGATCGCGTATTCAATTGTTTCAACCCGATGCAAAGCTTTACCGATCACCAGACAATAGACCTACTGACTTTCTACAAACAGTGGGTGGCTAAAAGCTATCATTCAGAGAATTTTTGCAAAGAAACGTTTCAAATGAATGTTTTAGCTCTTAGTGTAAGCATGTCGTCGACAAAGGGGATTGGTTTCTTAATTAGATTTATAAATCTATTATATATATTATACATTTTAAAATGCAAATAAACTGAATTTAATCCATAATATTACTGTAAGAAAAGTAATTTTATGAATAATTTATTCCAATAGAAGTCTTAATGTTTTGTAGATAATACTTCTTTCTAATAAGTAAAATCCAATGTTGATTAGACTTTCTTGTTGTAAGAAGATTTAGTTGTTCTGAAGTCAAGGCATCTAGAGGAATCGTTTCATTAATCAGGATATTGTATCAAGACTTGAACATAAGCTTCTTTGCTAGGTTCATTAGTTTCTGTGCTTTCTACAGTAAATGTAAAAACAAAGAAGCTTAAAGAGTTCCACATCATTAAAAATAAAACTTTGTTAACGACAGGTAAGAATGTAGGCGTAGTATAATTATTTTAAAAAATCATGTAATGTGCTAAAATATTTTACTTCAAATTAATTATCATGGCATTTAAGGAGAAAAGAGAAGAATATTTACATTTTATTTCTTGGAATTCATAGCCTGAAGAGTAAAAAATTATTCCATTAAAAATAAGCTCTTTATTTTATAAGTAGAGGCCAAGAAATCTCGGGACTTGTAGAATAGCAAAGAATATGTAAACCAACATATTTCTAATGTGTTTGAAATCGTTCTCTATTCACCCATATTCAAGAATTGCTAGATTATTTTTAAATGTGTGATCAATCATAATTTTTTCTTTCTATTTGGGGATAGTCATTATCTTTTTATTACTACAATTGCAAATTACTACTACTATTGTCATAATTTAAATTTATGTCTGGTATCTTGAAAACAATTATCTTTAAAAAAATTTTAAGCTGGAAATATTGTTTCAATTGTTTTGCATGTTTCACATAAATCCCAAATCCAGTTTTTCTATATTTATGCTGTGTAATAGTTAAAAATCATGTAATCTCGTTAGTTTTCCTTTATTTAATTCAGCTTCAGTACATAGCTTTACTGAGGAAATTTTATTTTTACTCAAGTATTTTTAACATATTCAGGCTATCCAAGAATTTAAGAAACATTTAAAGTGTAAAGTGTTCCCTATTATAGGCCATGGAGGCCCAGAGGGTTCCAGGAGGTTGAGGCTCCCAGATTTTTAGACATCGGCACCTGAAGGTGGTAAGGTTGTCAGCCTTACGCACCGGCCGCCTTTACTCCCAGGATTGCTCCTGGTACTCATTTCTGTTGGAGGCTGAGTCGACCCCAGGGCCATAGTGCCACCAGAAGGATTAGGCCAATTGAAAAACTCCAACGACCTCGTCGGGGATCGAACACGCGACCTTCCGGTTTGTAGCTCAGCGCCTCAACCACAACGCTACGGCGTACCCCCTAAGAATCATTTACTGGAGAATTTTCCTGCTCTCCATTTATAGGTGTATTTTACTTTTCAAGTTCAGAATATAAACTCTATGCATTGGTAGTTTGTGGTATAAGGTGGTACATTTTAGGTATAATTTTAAATATTCGCCACAAACTGATATGAAATTCATCAATCTTATTAATAAATTCGGATAATCGAGAAATTAAGATAGCAATCAATAGAAATTGATACGCTGACTACTTTCCCTCTTAAACCTGCCATCTGCCTCTGATACATAATGCAGTAGTCGGATGGTAGGCCTAATCTTTCAAGAGATGTAGTGAGATGGAGTTAATTTAACTAAGATAGAAATTGTAAGAAAGTAAAAAAGTAATTATAAATTCACACCAATAAATTCAATTTGAGATGTACAACAACTTTAGCAGGAATTTAACTTCATCGGTAGAATAAGATATAATGTTTATATTTTATCTATAGGAATTACTTGAACTTCATTATTGAGGAACTGAAGGACCCCATTCGAAACCTGCCTAGAGCTATTGGTATCTCTTGCACACTAGTCACGGTCGTTTATGTGATGACCAACATTGCTTTCTACACGACACTATCGACTGAAGAAGTTCTGGGATCAGAGGCTGTTGCAGTGGTAAGCAAATTATTCATCTCATATAAAATCTACAATGTATTAAGTTTATTAATAATGTATCATGATTGTTTGTATCTTGGCACGAAGGGAAATTATGTATTGGATAAGGATGTTATC
The DNA here is from genome assembly GCA_964059195.1 of Ectobius pallidus. Lineage (NCBI taxonomy): Eukaryota > Metazoa > Arthropoda > Insecta > Blattodea > Ectobiidae > Ectobius > Ectobius pallidus. The sequence continues at coordinate 134,066,467 of CAXKWD010000006.1, read as the reverse complement.
TTATGTCTTAGTTTTTAAAGCTTTAATGTTGTTGGTTTTGTTACAAATCATGATACAAAGTTATATTCTGAAGAAAAAAACTTATCTGGGCAGGAATCAAGCCCACATGGTATGCTGACGATGAGTCAACTCGGTTTTCATAACTTATAGTATATGCCTTTAACTATTGTAACCAGTATAGTACTGATACATTACATTTGCATACATAAACTTATTTCAATGTATTTTGTAAGAATTATTAGAATTATGATTAGAAAAATATAACTTATTAGGTCTTTAATTGTGAAATATGGATGGAAAGGGATTTTTCCAATATTGATATTTAATCTTAGTGGATTATTTGAACCCAATATGTTTATATACAATTATAATTTTTAACACAAGGAAATTATGTGTTTTGATCAATTACAATTTAAATTCACAAAACACTATGTTATAATTTTGTTTTTAATCAAAAGAAAATAAGTTCTTCTATGGCTCATACTATCCCTTTGTAAAATAATGTACCTAGTAAGGTATTTCAAGAAACGAAATAATATTAGGATATTTTAATTTGCAAATCTGAAACATTAAATTTAAAAAAATACTTTGTATATTTTAGACATTTGCAAATCGACTGTATGGCTACATGGCTTGGATAATTCCTGTTTTCGTTGCATTATCAACTTTTGGAGCTGTGAATGGCATCCTTCTGACATCTTCCAGGTGAGTATATTCAACAGTTTCAATACTTTCACTAATAACTGAATTACCCACATAACTACATATTTTAACTTATATATTTGTCATGTTCCTCTAGGAGTTTTAGTCTTTAGGAATACCTTACCCCTATTGAAATTAAATTTCCTCTGAGTTGGACAAATCCTAATGGTCAACAGCACAGAGCAAAGAGGATGAAAAGAAACTCCACCACCAAAGTTTTTTTGGGAATTAAAGAATTGGCAGCTGTGTTATAACTATATGAACTCCTGTAAAATGTTTACTCATGCATAGACATTTTTTTAATTACTAAAGTTCTGAACAGTGGTTAATATAACTCTTATCACATTAACAACATAAACAACAAAAATAATGATAATGGTAATACTAAAACTAAAAAAAAAAAGACTGTTGAAAAATACTACCACCAAACACTATTTTGAATATGAACTGGAACAAGTAACAAGCGAAAGTGCGTAAACTTTGTTCCCGAGGGAGGGGGGGTGACCATCTCAACCGTTGAAAGCCAGGCAGAAAGGTAGTGCTTAGCTCAAAGCAGAAGAGTATCCAAAAAACAAACAAAGTACGGTACTTTGAGAAATCTATTACATAAATTGCGATAGCCGAAACATTTTGATTGGTTCTACAGGAGAGTCAATCAGCGTCTGAGCCACCACAAACATTAGTATTCGTAACTAAGGTAAACAAGGCAAGGTCAGATGTATCAGTTTCTGTCAGTAGAAATGTTAGAAGAAATCAATTACTGAAGAGCACACTTTCAATTCCAGAAGTTCTTTCCTGATGGTACTTGACATAAACCTTATTATTTTTCCACTTGACATCACATAAACATTAATTAATACTTATTATAATGTGCATAACATATGGTGGTAAAATAATATTTCATGGTCACTAATCCTAAATGTACCTATATCAATTGTCGATCGCTTTGATATTGTAGCCCACTCTAAATAATTTCTTTATAACAATGTCAGTGATAAGAGATTTAAAAAAACATCTAGCTGTTGAACAATTAAACACAGCTGCTATCGATATAATATTGTGCATACTATCGATATCTGCATTATATTTTAATGTGGGTGTTTTTCAGTTTAAAAGCTCTTCACTTATATGCAAGTAATAGGCTTAATGTAATTCCTGACAGATTCTTTTCAGATTAAATTTAATTCATTCATAACCTGTAATGTTGCTTTAAACCTGTACCAAGATGTGACTGAATTATACGCTTAAATCATTAATATTATTGCGAGTGTACATGAATTAAGGTTAAGAAGAAGCATGGCTATATTAACTAAGTGCGCTGATCCATGAATTGCACTGGTATGTACTAATTACAGTGCAAAAACAAGTTTATATAGAGAATTAATATTCCTATTATAATTACTATGAATGCAACTTTTACAAAAGTTTTAAAATGTAATTTAAATAAAATACTATATGCCAACAATATTCAGTATCATTTGTGTTATAGTTTTGTGTCTGGTGCACTACATCCCACAATGGAAAATCGTTAAGAAAAAATAATCATACCAACATTATGAATCTAGCTAAACTTTAGCTATCACAAATTGCTAGTGTACAATATTTACTGATACAGTATTTTATTTCTTATTTTATGCAGAAAACTTTTGATGCGGAGTTTTGTTTTTCTAGGTTATTCTACGCTGGAGCATGTGAAGGCCAAATGCCAGAGATTCTTACAATGATTCAGGTGTCAAAGTTAACCCCAACCCCTGCTGTTCTATGTATGGTAAGTTTAATTTCTTATTTTACATCTTGCAATTTCAGTGCATTTACTTTAATATAGGCCTATTACTGATATGCATTTTAGAAGGTTAAGCCTTTGAAAATTATAAAATAATTCCAAATAACACACCAAGACAATAATAATTCTGTAGACTTCCAGCATAAGTTTTACTTACTTACTTGCTTACTTACTTAATGGCATTAGACAATTCCTAAGCAAGCTAAAGGAATATTATCTATTTTACAAAACCCAAACGATCATTGCCGTGCTTACCTGAGCCCACCATTCAACCCTATTCTGTGCTAACTCCATCCAAACATTCCTTGCAAATCCTTAAATCTATCCTAATATTGTCCTAATACTTTCCTTAAATCTATCCTAATATTATCCTCCTACCTGCGTCTAGGTCTTCCAAGTGATCTTTTCCCTTCGGGTCTCCCAGTCAGTATTTTTGTGATATGTCTTTTCTCCCCCCATGTGCACAACATGTCCAGCCCATTTCATCCTCTGTGATTTAATTACCCTTACTATAACCGGTGATGAGCACAGGTTATGAAGCTTGTCATTGTGCAGTTTTCTCCAGTCCCCATTTTCATCTCTCTTAGGCACAAATATTTTCCTAAGCACCCTGTTTGCGAACACACTCAGATTATGTTCTTCCCGAAGAGTAAGCGGCCTTGTCTCACATCCATATAATACAACCGGCAGGATAATTGTCTTATAAATTTTTATGCACCTTAGTAATTATTTATGTATCAAGTGTGCAAAGCAAGGGTTTAGTTGATGAATCTAATATTTTGAACAAGACAAAGCTGAGTCTGAGGTAGACCTAACAGGATGAATGAGCTAAAGTTTTTGCATATGTGGTGCATACAATAGTTTTTAGTTAATGCTCTCTAATTTTAGTATTAGTAAGCTCAGTTTTTCACACATTTTCAATGATTCTGCATACAGAAAACAAATAGATAAAACGCTTGTACCAATAGTGCATATTTTAATTCTTGGCTTACTATGGATTTGTTTCTTTTCCTTCAAAATACTTTTAAAAACACTGATAAGCTAATAATTTTGATTAATTAAACTAAATGTATTTAAATTGATATTACATGTCAATTCTATAATATTCTTGCAAGAAAACCTACTATGCCTTGTTAAGCGATTAGTACAAGAGAGACATCTGACTAGTTATTTTTTATACACTACAGCATAGTAATGCAGACATGATGTGTTTGAGTCTGCTTCCAATTAATCTACTTTTTGGCGTAGTAAGTTCGATAAGCAGCTGTTTTAGAGAGATTGTACTAAAAACATATATTCTACTGCGATATCTGCCATACTGACTTCATGATTGTCTAGTTAGGTTTGTTATGTATCTGTTATATGTTTTTATGCTCCTCAATATGTTCCTAGGCAGGTAAAGTTCCCGCACGAAATCTGTGCCGATTGCCTATGTCTTTGCATTATGTTTTCGTGGGGACTGTAGCGTCGATTGGCCTGCTACCTATCTCTCTCGCACAACAGTACCTTCCTTTTTATTTGTAAAGGCCAAGCTACCTCTCTCTCTCGCACAATAACATGTCTCTCTCTAGTGAGTAACTGTCTCATCGGCACAGATATCGTGCGAGATCTTTAAATGTACTCTGTTTCCCAATTGAATGGTGCTGGCTAGCTTCTCAATGAAGGAACCTAAAAGACTTCTTCCAAAATAACAATAACAATACCCATATCTATACCATATTAAAAGTGCCCTAAAATGTGTGTTTGTAATCGAACTTCTCCAGATTTCAGACCTAGAGGTCTGAAATTTTCACCATACGTTCTCCAGGGTGCAGGGAGTGTATATGTGAAAACTTTATCTGATAACACAGTTGGTTCGGCAAAAATTTAATTTTTAATTTTTGTGTGCTTTTGCTATTGACACTAGTGTTTTGTCATTTTTATGCTGCAGTCATGTATCCATGGTATGGATAGTGTTTTCTAATAATTTTTACAATTTTATTTCTGTAGTCTTTACACAGCCTTCTGTCATCCGGGCCATGTTTGACAGAGTCAACTCCTGATTCAACTAATCAGAAAGAACCATAACAAAGCAAACAGCCAATCACAACCCTTCTTATGGAGACCACCTCAGGCTTTGCCAAGCGAGTCATGTACTTAAGCCATGCTTTTCAAAATACAGTTTACATGTTACAGTCAGTGCGGTCAAAATTTAATTTTAAATTTTAATTATTGTGCTTTATGCAGTTCAGTCATGGTATAGGTTGTACACAATGTACTCTAGCTGCTTTGTTGCTAAATTCTAGCGTTGTGAACACATAAATCATACCTGTTTAGGAACCTCAGAGTTGTATCATTAAAATTCACTTAATGGTAAAATTATTACTTTTCCAGCCCATGTTACGGGCTTTATAATCTAGTATTAAAAATTTGTATTCTAGTACTAAAAACTGAATATTTCAATTTATTCTAGTACTAAAAATTGCATATTCCAATTTTTGAATTGAGCTATATTAATTTCAAAAAATCATAGCAATACTAAGAAAATTTATACATTATCATTTATAGCTGAATCACACACAAATAATTAGGATAACTGAATCTCAAATGAAATATTGTCAAACTAAAAACATAATACAGTATATGAACTTCATTGTAAATTATTTCAAAACATAAAGGTATCCTTAAAATATATTCTGAATCTAAGTGGTCAGTCTCATTAGAGGGCAGAAGAATTGCTAATAAAGCTTCATGTAATCATTGTTTTATTAAATTAAATGCTGTAACCTACATAGATAACATTACGACGTGTCAGTGGTTAAAAGTTGTATTAACACGTGTAGAATATGTAATCTTGTGACTTATACTGAATGTGTTTTCACAGGCCCTCCTCTCTTTGTTGTATCTCACGGTGTCTGACATATTTGCCCTCATTAACTACGTGGGATTTGCAACATGGGTATGTATATCATTTTATTTTAATACTTCTATAATTTCCGTTACTCATGAATTTAGTGATAAATAAAGTGACTTTGAATAAAATTTATTTTGGCTACTTAGCAAATAAACAGTTGTGCCATTAATGAATAAGATAAGAGATTTCAATTAAACCATATACAGTATATTCCTGATTATCCACGGAATTGGGTGGTGCAGCAACCACAGATAAGCAAAATGCATGGATAATATGCAACATGTCCGAAATAACACAAAAATATATGGAAATGCTTTTGAACAATTTTTATCTACAGTAGGAGGCCTATGCATAAAATTAGTGACAAAAAATAATTCATAAAAGTATGAATATAAACACTGTGAATAGTTGAAATTCCACATGTTCTTATACTGCATTGATCACCGATTCATGAGCTTAATGCATATGCTGCCATAGGATATTCATTTTGTGTGTGTTGAAGTTTGCCAAGTGAGAACCCACTGTTCACATGCGATTTAACAAACAGCAAATTTACTAATGGCATAAGAAATTTTTAGAAACTCGTTGCAATATGCAAACAGAAAACCCCTGGCCAGTTGCCCATATCTGATGAAAATTTCAAGCGGACCTAAGATACCTTCTAATGAAGTCCTAGGAAATTCATGACATGTGCAAGCATGAAACTTGAAATTCGTCAATGAAATAAAATAAATGTGATACCAGTTGCTCAGCTATGATTTATTTTATATTTCGCAGCCTAGGCCTTTTGGTGAATCTTCAGAACATATTTTTGCTGACATGGAGTTCCAATAATTAAAATTAAAAATGTATTTTGTCATATTTACACCCAAAGATGTTGATCTCCACAACACAAGACAAGTCACTCATCTTTTTGTAACTTATAGCGAAACCACTACGTATGGTCTAAATGGAATATTACCTCATGCTATAAAATTGTATAACATGTTACCTGAAAGTGTGTCCAGTTCCATTAGAAATTTTAAACCAAAAGCATTATCATATTTTTTTAGATGTGTACCTTAGTCAGTAGGATAGTTATAATATATTTCTGTGAAGTAGTACAAAAAAATGCATATTTAAAAATTGATTAGTATATTTCAAGTTTTTTGTGGTTTGTACTATGTTTGTCATTAGTGAATTTGTTATAGCCTTAAAATAATTGTAGTATGTATTATTTTTTCCTTTGAACCAATGTATGTATGTCACTCCTCGCATGAGCTTTGCTCTTTGGGGTTGTATTATATATTAAATATAAAAATAAATAAAATATTAAATATTAAAATAAAATTCCTAAAATCTCATAAAAGCACTGTCACTGAGTTTTCTTCTGTGGCCTCCTCGCCGCATGGCCGTTGACCGTGATTCTGCATATGATTCTACAATATGCAGAATCATGGTCAATGGACACATGGCGAGGAGACCACAGAAGAAAACTCAGTGACAGTGCTTTTATGAGATTTTATGAATATTATCTTATTTTATAAATGTGACAAAATGCATGTTTAATTTCAATTATTGGAACTCCAAGCAACCAAAAAGATGCCCTGAAGATAGTGCAAGCGCACTGAAAGGCCTAGGTGGCGAATTACAAAATAAATCATAGTTGAGTAACTGGTAGCACATTTATTTTATTTCATTGATCGAGCTCAACAGTATTGGATATGTATTTTAATAACTTTGAAATTCCTCAACCAAAGAATTTGCCTGTTCTCAGACACCATCTGCATATGAAGCTGTACAAGTTGTAGTCACTGCATGCAATACATCTTAATAACGATAACAGAAGATTAGAATTTTGAACTGCAGTTATTGAGGAAACATACGACACCTTTTCCAAGTCTATATCTTTTCAGAAGAATCAGCATTTCACCTCTGTGGGAAAGTTAGTTGCCACAATGCCAGAATCTGGGGGACTGAAAATCCTTGCATAGTCAACGAACATGTAAGAGACTCGCTGAAGGTTAATATCTTTGGCACCATTTCTATAAGGACTTTTTCTTATGTAGAGGACACTGTGAATGGAATGTTATACCTGGACATGTCACAGAACTGGTTGTTTCCCCTAACCAAGAAGACACTAACAATTTCATTTTTAAGCAGGATGGTGCCCCATCTCAGTTTCACAATGAGGCCCGGGACGTTGGACTAGAAGAGATAGACACCCGACCTTACCCCCTGTGAATTTTATCTAATGGAGTATGTAAAAGACAAGGTATTTGTCCCATCCCTGCCTGCTACATTCAAGTTCTGTAACATCAAATTGTTGAAACCATAAATGTCATAACTAGGGACCAGTTGATTCATATGCAGTAATCAATGAACTTCTCTGTTTTCATCTTTGTCTGACAACGCATGGTGGGCATGTTGAGTGCTTGCTATTTCATGTACCATAAAAGCTTTCAAAACTTCCTCTATCCAAGTTTATGCGGCAAGAGTGTCTAGTTTGTCTGAAGTAAATATTTGAAATCTGTTCTTTCTTTTGAATAATTCTGTAGGCTGCATATTAGTTTAAGAACTTGTTAGCAAGATTTTCTCTCTTTCGTTATCCATTTAAAAGCGAGAATTCTCAAAAATCACTGCCAATGGTAAATGATATTTTTATCAAATTGATGAAAATAGAATTTATAGTACTTTCTTTCAATCAGTTAACAGTTTATCTGTGAGGATCTGGCAATGTAACATCTTAGTGATACAAGAAAACACATGCAAGGTTATCAAACTTTGTTTTTAACATAATTTTCTATTACAGCTTAGTATTGGAGTTGCTGTCTTGTGTCTTCCCTGGCTACGATGGACGCAGCCAGACCTACCACGACCAATAAGAGTTAACCTTGTCTTCCCCATCGTATATATCATAGCTAGTCTGTTTGTGACTATTGTACCAATGATAGCCAGCCCTGTGGAAACAGGTAAGAAAAGAAAACTATAAGCTCATGCTATTTACTAAATAAGATGTTAATTTAGTAAGAGTAAAAGGTCCTGAGGTAACGCAGCGCTAGCATTTGTGCATCTGAGGAGCTACAGTCCTACTTGATAAAGAAGTTGCAGCTCCATCGGCATCTTTTTGTGGCAAAATAGAAGTAGTCATCACTATCCGATGCCAAATCCTTTTAAAAAACACAAAGCTTAAAGAAAAACACCAGTTAATGCAACATGTCTATGTTGATGTGCATCATATTACAGAATGGCCATACAAGTCATTACATAGACTAACGGTAACTCATAAGTCGGGAAGTACATCCGGAACACATCTCCAAAGATGATATAACCTGCTTCTTTGCACTTCCAAAGATCATAGACCTGTTGGCAATGGTTACACTATGTTTGGTTGAAGCTAGATGCAGGATAGTTGCATATTATAAAAATTCATACTGATGACAATAACATGAAAATTCATTTAGATAGAAAACAAACCAATTGTAAGATAAATGACAATCTGCATGGGACATTTACAAAATATCTTAAAATGCAGGGTAGTTGGTCACCCTAACAGAAACAAATACAACAGTCTCACTCTTGCACATTATTTTTATCTATCTAACAAGACAGATATACTTGTTTATTTCTATTGTAGGTTCAATTATAAGATGATCAAACTATAGGCCTACACATCCCGAAAGTAAAAAGTGTTTTCATGCCGACTTTATCTATTTTCCACCTGGATCTTTTCTCACATGGTTTCGATCCCCAATATTTTTCTACTGGTTCGCTCTACAGAATATGTAAATTTGAAGATGGCAAGTTTTTAATTCTAATAGTCGATTGTTGATCAGAAATTCTGTTTATTATATTTACAAACCTGGGTTCAGGATCCATTATTATTCGCTAAGCTCTCTGAAGTGACATAGTACTTATTTAAATTCAGTTACAATTGAAATATAAAAATTTCAGTTGTACATTTTCTCACTTATGGTACATTATTGTATCCATTCTCCTTCAGAAACATAATATAACCAACGTTTCATTGTAGTTTAAACGAATTTTAAGACTACATGAAATGATAACTTACACAAAATGTTTACATCATTTACTCAAAGAAGAATAAAAACTGTCATATATATACCAGTAGGCTATTCAGAATGTGTGATTTATCCCACGGTGTACCGTTTAACTCCACTTTAAAAATAAAACACAACTTTTTGTCTATGGTGATGAGAAGTACCAATAACTGGTTTCAAGTTTATGCTCAATTTGACCATAATTAATTTACAAGTTATTTTTCAGGCACAACTGATACAAGCAATATTCAATTTTAGTCTGAAAACAGTGTAGGCTATCAGTCAAGTTTACCATGAAAGGAAATGACCAATTCAAGACTATATTATACCTTTTAATACTGAGCTTGTGTTTGGGTTTGGGTTTGGGTTATCCTTTAGTGTAAAGTGTCATTCACAATGCTCGTGAAAGTAAATATGAAATATGAATAACAGATGCTTGTTGTTATTTTCAGGTTATGGATGTCTTATGATTTTCTCTAGCGTACCTGTGTACCTGATATTTATTGGTTGGAAGAACAAACCTAAACTTGTTCAAAAATTCCTTGGTAAGTTTTGGATAGGTATTAGTAGGTTAGTTCTATAGATTTAACAGAATTGCAGAGACTATTATTTTTGTTTTGAGAACTAAATTATAATGACCTGTTCAATAATTTTAGACTGTCTAGACTATTATTATAATTTACAGTGTTTGAGCATGTAAATAAATATTCTAACTTTCTTCAATGATTCTCAAAGTATGTACCAGTATTAGTAGTAATCTTATATTGAAAATATCTAGTAACGAAATTTGTTAGACATCATCAAACACAAAGTATGAGAATCTGTAGCAAGATTGAGTATGGAAATATACACACTAACTTCACTATTAGGTGTATTTATCTAGAACAGTCTTTTCAACGGGTATACCTATCATCCTCAGATAGCCAGTCGAAATCAGTCTTGGGTGGTATGCCACTGGTAGTTCCTGACATTCCCAGGTTTGCACTGCCTGAGGATTCTTACCCAGACTATAAGTCTCTATTAAAAAGTTTTTGTATTTTGACCCCTCTTTCAGCTCTTTAAATTTGTGTGCAAACTTTTGGATCACCTGGTATATAGGGTGATTCATGAAGGGACCATATTCAGGGAATTAATTTGTCATGTTATGCTGATTAAAATGTTCAGATGAATGTATGTCCGATTTTTTATAGTTTCGCAGAAAATGAGGTAATGCGCTTACCTAATGATACATTTTAATGCCAACGCTCAGGCTGACTAGGTTCCCATTACATAGTTACATTACAAATCAATACACTGTGTTAAATTGTGCTAAATTGTAATGTTTGTATAGGCCTACTGTATACTTTTTCAATTTTACAATCCTACTTTAAAACTTAAGAATTTAGTGTATCGATTGTTGTAATTTTGTAAGGTTTTTTTTTATTTTGTGGAGGGAGCAGGCCCCTTGAGCCCCCGCCCTGGCTACATTCCAGCATGCAATCTTGTGAACCATGCTCAACTTGGCAATGGATGCAGGACAGGTATGGGATAATCAGCTGATATGAGTAAATCACAGCACTGGATTCGAGTTCTCATGTAAATTGCTAATGCTTCACTAGCAGTTCGTCCGCCGGCATGGTCTTGTGGTTAGCGTCGCTGACTACAGATCCGTCGGCCTGGGTTCGATCCCCGGTGCCTCCTCGGATTTTTCTGAGGTAGGGAGGTCTGGTAGGGGTGCATTCAGCCTCGTGATTCAAATTGAGGAGCTACTTGATAGAGAAGTAGCGGCTCCGGTCATGGAAACCACCATTAACGGCCGTGGGTGTCGGCATGCTGACCACATGCCCCCAATCCTGCCATCTGCCTATGGTAGATGACGCAGCAATCGGGTGGTAGGCCTTGTCCCTTCAGGGATGTTGCGCCACGGAGTTTAGTTCACTAGCAGTTCACAACTGAGCAACTGCGCATCTTTGAAAAACTGATGTGATACCCATTATTAGGGTGAGCAAATGTAATTCACAAATCACTAAGTGAACAATTCAGTAGACATTTAGTAGATATTCAAGTTAATGTCCTTTAATTTCTCACAAATTAATCATGACTTTCTGGACATCATATGAAAAATCGGACCAATATTCACAAACTTTGTGATCAGCATAAAATGACAAATTAATTCCCTGAATATGGTCTGTTCTTCGTGAATCAGTACAATATAAGCAAACCATTAGAAAATTATGATTAAAATTTAATAGTTTGAGAATCGCTGATGAAAATGACTTTTCATATTTTCATTTATATTTGTAACTGAGAAGGAAGTTTGTTTGATGTTCTTTAATTATTACTTCAAATATTAAAGAAATTTAGTTGTTAAATTTGGTTTTATATTGTATATGTGTGATATGATTTAAATTATTGTTTCTATGGAAGATGTTTGCATTGTTTTTATTGCAGGTGCAGCGACTCACAGACTTCAAAAGCTAATGATGGTTGTACGACCCCAATCAAAGGTTTTTATATTTTAACCCTCTTTATTTTCTACTTCTTATTTACCACCTCTTTCACATGTATTTAGTTATGCTTTTGTGCAATCAGAACACTCCATTTAACACTAACACGGCCTGGTATCGTTTCTATTATCAGCTGACTCTTTAATATTGAGGTACGGTAACTATTTTTATATTGAGGTACGGTAACTATTCTGTTATAAAATAAAACAGCTTGATTTTTAATTTTTAATTTTTTTTTTTTTTTATTTTTTATTTTTTTTTTTAAAATATAGTTTGAGTTGTGTTTACATTTTTTTCTTACCATAATTCAACTCATATAACGGTTAGAGGAAGTTGGCACGCCAACAAGGAATGAAAGCAGAAAATAAGTTTAAATAAGGTTGATAGTAAAAAATGTGCATAATTTGTCAAGATTGAATTATACAAAATGAATATCTATGCACCACCACCACTAGTTTACAGATACACTGCAGTTTTTAATAAGGCTGAGAGGCAGTCAAAAATACAATTTGTTAATATTGAGTTACCAGTACAAATATTAATTTTTTTCCCTGGCTATGTGCACTCATGGTGTAAGGACATTCATAGTCGAAGACTTAACAAAGTTAAGCTTATTGGACAAGCCGACTTATATGTTTTCCTATTCACAGCCTTCTTTGCAGTCGTACATTGTTAAGTTTGACTTCATAAAGCTTTACTTGTTTGATATATTAAAGTCAAACTCGAAAATATGAAAAATCACACAATCACTGCCTTAACAATTGAATCAGTGAATTGTACCTCGGATTTGTTCAGTTTTTGTGTAATATAATGTTTTTTGTAATGTGGGTACATAGCCTATTTCACTGTAGTGATATATGAATACAGATGGCTATGTGTATTGTAAACAAAGAATTCAATTCATCCATACATATTGTGCAGCATGTAAGTAAGCTGATCGATAGTTTCTTGAGAATATTCTGTGCATATTAGCTTGGACATCGTTCAGAATTAATATAGGGAAGCTTATGTATTTATTTCAATGTTAATTATTGTTCTAGAGAGATTCAAAACAGCTTAGGAAGCTTTGGGCAGATATGAAATGCCAGCAGAGAGAAATTCTGATGAAAGAATGTCGACTGATACTTCCAAAATTGTGTTTTCTTCAAACGAAACCTCTGTTTAAATTCATTGTCAATGTAGAATTTAAATGGATTCATCATGTTTCGCAAATGACGCCTTGGGGCGTGATTTTCTTCTGATTCTTCACACAGATTCTCAAAATAACTGTCCATGGTTCTGGCTTAAACTGAAATAAGTCAGGGGGACCCTTGACCTGATAAAGTCTAGCTTATTTCGAAAAATAAGTCATACTTTAGTGACTTTGAATAACAATAGCTTAGGCTTTGTCAAGTCTCACTTTATAAAGTAACTACGTCATAAGTACAACTTGTTTGTGCCAGATATTCAACTTAAGACGAGATTTAAGTCAGACTTGGCTATAGGTATGACTTATTGTGACTGAATACTGGCCTAAGGGCCTGTAATACCACCTGTCGACAATTCCTCCCGATACGTGACTTCCAGATAGCTTAACTGGAAGATGCCTTGTAATACCACCTCTGAACTGCTACCGGCAAGAACGCAGTAAAAATTTGTAAAATGGTTCTTAGCTGATTGAGCAAAGAGGTGTGTTTGTTGTAGTTCGGTAGTCCTCCGCTAGGTGTGGCAGCTCGGATTTGTATTTGTACAATTAAATTACATAATAACACATCGTTTTAAGTGCATTAATCGATTTGTGCACTTCTATTTCATTCACTTGTGAGCATAAAATGACATTTTTGTGTAAATTAAATCTTTCAGCATCAATTCTGAAAATAAGGTGGCCAGAAAGATTCCGCGTCCTGCCATCTTGTTTCAACCAAGATCCCTAACTAGCAGTTGGTACTTTGTCAGCCACTCCATCCTCCTGCTAGCTTATCTGGAAGTTGTCTTCCCAGACAGATTTTGTCAGGAGACCATAATATGCAATTCTTGGCCAACTTCCAGATAGGTTCTCTATCTGGTAGATAAATACGATAGCAGGAGGTCGTCATACAGGCCCTAGTTATATCCTGGTAAGACTGGAAATTAAAATGATCTAATTATTTTTTAAAGATTAGTTTTAAGCTTACTAATGCAATGCCTTGGCTATAATATACGAGTTAATATTTTAGAACACAACTCAAGATTATAAGGCACTATCACAATGTTTCAAATATAGGATAAAGTTCTTATGGGCATAGTAAAAAATATAAATTCAATTTACATTTTATAATATAAGTTTTGCCTCTAAACTTGATGAGTCAGCTGATAATACATAATGCAGCACGGTTTCTTAATAAAGTGGAATGCTTAGCTATAGGCCTGCAATTACACAAGCTTCAAGCAACATGATGCTTTCTCTACAAATGGTGCAACAAATATTATAACTGCTAAGATGTTCACTGTTGTGTTTTAAATTTATATACTTGTGCACTTTTCTTTGTCACCTTGCACGATCAACAGCAATGAACATGAAATGATCAATATTTTTACCTATGGGTATAATTAAAAATAAATCCCATTATGAATACTTGCACAATTTTAAACTATGGCTTATGATCTCCTGGTAATATCCACGGCCTTTACAAATTCACTAAACTGTGAAGGAAAACTAAACAGTTTCACTTTTTGTTTTATTATTGAAGCCAAGCACATCAATTTGATGGAATGTTTTTACATCACAGTTTGAAAGAAATGAGTATATGTTCATAAAATCAAACTCCATTTACATCATTGGTAATCAACTGGTAACCTAACCTGCAAGTAGTTCTCGGAACTACAGCACTTACAGCAGAACACCATTGTGTATTATGCAGTTGCTAATGTATCTAGTTCAATGAAAGGGGTCTGCGCAGGGTGCTAGTCAAGTTCCTCAAAAGTTTCTTGGAATAATAATATTATCTTGGAATGTAGATGAGTTATTAGCCTATCATTAGCAGGCTAATGCACAAATAAGCTTAAATCATGTCATTACTAAGAATGAACATGCTTGCATTTCAACCCTCGTGTAACCCCAGTTTTCTCTTTTAGTAATAAAGTAGGCCTACCGGTAACAATTTGTTTTTATGTGTGAAAGTTTCTTGGGATTCCAACCAGGTGAAAAGGTGTAAGTTGTCTAACATTTTAGCTGCTAGGCTACTAGCTTTGCAGCCATCTTCTGTGAAGAAATGGAGCTCCTGCATAGTTGGTAGAGGGCAGCCAGTCAGAAGACAGGAAAACTTGTTGTGAAGCACTATTGGTTGGAATTGGTAGTTAATTCATTGGCCCTAATTTGGCCTGGTTTTGTTCCAGCAATAAGCCAGCTCCAACAAAACCGAACCAAAGCAGGGCCAATGAATTAGACCACAATTCCAACTAACTACATGGCGTTGCTTCACCACAAGTTTTCTTGTCTTTTGATTTGCTGCCCACCACTAACTCCATTATAGTTATTATTTCCTTCACTCCACCCCAGCTCACGCAAAGTAAGCACATGCTTAGGGCATCAAGGGAAGGAGACCACCATAGAAATTTGTCATAGCGAATTTACCATTTAAATTATTAAATTAATAAAATGTATAGTCATTTTTAGAATTTTATGGAAAATTTAAAAAGTTATTTTTATAAAGCATTCTCTCTTGTGCCATCATGTTTATCCTGCAAAATAAAATACATTGTGCATGCAGATTGGAAGCTATACAAACTGCTCAGATGAGAATTCATTTTCTCTATTGAAATGTATTAAAAACCTCCTCAGACAACTATGCCTTATCTTTATTAAGTATAGAAGCCGATGCATTCCCATAAGATTGGTTATGAATATCTGATCACAGCCTTTTTAAGGGAAAAAAGTATGGGAAAATTATTAAGGCACAAATAAAATGGAAGCACACAGAAATAAATATTTTCCCTTCTTACCGTAAGTTTTACTTAGTTTTGCATTTTCCATAAATAAAATTTTATTTTATGGAATGTTATTGCTTTCATATTTTGAATTATAAGTGTAAAGAGGCTAACCAAATTTAGGGCATCTAAATATTTTAATCTAGCTCTGCTGCAGAGCTAGGAGCAGCCAAAAGCTTGGATAACTTAAACCTTTTCTTGCAGCTGGAATCTTGAGAACTATCAAACATAACGAACGTTGGGAAAGCTTCAGGTCTCTTAATATTTTTTTGGGCAGCTTGAATTAAAAGTAGAACTTCCAGCATACGGCACACGAAGTAAAAGTTGCATATTATTTCACTACTGCTATAAAATCTTTATGCCACTCCAATGGTACCAACTTTGGTATTCGTCACATGGAAAACACTCATTTAATTAAAAATATTTTCATATGATAATTAGATAGACTCAGTTTGATGAAAATTTACAATTTTAAAATTCACTACACCTTTTTAAATGTGAAATTTCTCACGGTGATTGCAAAAGTCGCGACTTGCAACAGCGACTCACAACAAACACTGGTAGCAGTAGGTTATAAACAGCTTTTCAGGCATTGTAGAAAAACATGGTTTTTGTGTTGTTCTATCAGTGACAATTTTTTTATCAACAAATGATATAAATAGGTGTTTTGGACAGGGCCTTTAAGTATTTCTAGGGGGCCATGAAACTTAAAGTTGATAACCACTAATCTCAGGGGCGTATTTAGCTACTTAAGGCAGAGAAAAATATTTTCGCCCTCTTATTTCCACATGAATGTACAAAGTAACCTACAGTAAGCATTATTGTAACTGAAATAGTAGGCTAATAATAATAGTAATAATAGTAATAACAATATAGTATAATAAATAAGTAAATAAATAAACAGGTGTGTACTAAACACTATTATATGCGGGAATCACAGTGAAGTAATCAAATATTACAAAAAAGATTGCTATGGAGCACTCTACTGTTGTCAATGATTTTCATTTCTATTTCATTGTGCATTACATTAGTACTATTTTGAAGAGTTATGAATAAAATGTTTGATATATTAAAAAAAAGGGCAGTAACAGCTTAAAAGTTGCCCCTTCAAATCTGCCGCCCTAGGCAGCTGCCTAGTCTGCCTAGGCTTAAATACGGCACTGACTGATCTAGTGTATTAATTTAGATTATTAACTCAATATAAGTAATAAGATATTTTAAAAGTGCAGGAATAGCCTAAAGGGCCCTTAAAATTAAAATGTTATTCAGTGTTTCATGAGTAGTATGCACATTTATAACTAAATTGAATTTTTTTCATTTTTGCAGTAGCAGCAACCCGCTGCCTGCAGAAAATCATGATGGTGGTGGGGAAGGAGAAGCCTGCCAAAGTCTGAGCACAGGGAAAGAAACAAGAAGAAATGCTTGCGAGACAGAAACTCGTCTGAAGGAAGTTTACCTTCACAGACATTTTCTAATTTTAATTATTTATTGAATGGTTCTTTTGTGCATGTTTGGGCAGAGCTTGGTGCCTAAGCAAGTAACAGCTTTGGTAAAATTGACCTTCTTCAAGAATTTAAAGTTCTAAGAATTATTCCCAGCATCAAAGTTTACAGAATAATTTTACCAAGTTCCTATTCGTACATTACTTTAAAAGCATTTAATTAAATATGTGTCATCTAGGTAAAGTATTGCATTTGTTTCTGCATTTTAATTAACTAGGTAAATGTTCGAAGTTAAATATAATTTTAGGTTATTTTCATTTGAATGAGTTGATTTAATTCTTGTAAATGGTATATATTGTGTGAGTATTTTAACGTTTTCATTCTATATTGATATTAACTGGCTTATGATTTTTTTAAAAATGCTTTTTGTGTTCATTTTATATGATATAAGGATGAAGAAGTAGTAAGTCAAAAAGATACCTTTAAGTATTGTAAGACATGAATAATTAGAGTTTAATTGCAAAGTTAATTTGTACATAGATTTGATAGATGAGGGCATTTTTCTACAAAATGACACTGAGATTAATTCATGTCTTCTTTTTATCTTTAGTGAATGATGACTACATATATAGAAATAATTTTTAGAATAACATATTTCATATTTTATCTTGCTCAAATTAGATTAACATACCAAAGGCCTATTTAACATCTTTACATGATGATTATTTCTGTCAGTTCAGGCCTGATTATGTGAATATTAAGGCAAGAGCTCAGTGAAAATTGTGAAAATATAATTCTTTAAATAGCGCATTAAAGTAATTGATGAGCTGCTCAGCAATGGGCATTATCGCAATACACATTTGCAACTTTTGAAATTATTATGATTTTTGTGTTAGGTGTGAAATGGCTTTAATTTTACTCAGGGACTCTTTGAGGATATGAGATTCTTTAATGTGCCATAAACCTATGGCATGGGACTAAGGGCTTTGCATCTCTTCTGAAGGAAGACTGCCATTGTTTTTGTCCCATGCTCTATTGGCCATCTGCCAGTGTCATGAACTCTGGCTAGCTCTCACTTGGTAGAGAGTTGGCTTGGAAAATTGAAAGTCCCGGGTTTCAGTCCTAACGTCAGACGAATTTTCTTCATGTACCAGTAGTCTCATGTAATTTTTCACTTACAGTAATCTGTGGAAACTTATATTTCCATCCTAAAGGTCTGTATGTTGCATGTACTGTACCTGTTCATGTACGGTAAATGTAAATGAATTATTGCATAAGACTTTGCATTAAAACAGCTAACATGAGTGGTCCAAAATTAAATGTGAAAGGCGTGAAGGGCCACCTAAGTTTTACCATATTATGACAGGATGGTGCATAACTATGCAATGAACAATACCGATTTTAAACTTTAATTCTGTTTTTTTTAGAAGAGATTAACTTAAGAAAACATTTCCAAGATATCCTTTAGGAACACAAAAACAAATACCCTACAAAATTCCTATAGTTTTTTTTTTCTTCTTTCTTAAATTAATTCTTGTGTCCAAACTTTAGCGTGGTGTATTAAAATAGTTTAATTAAAACACTTTCCGTAATGCACTTTATTTACCTTGGTAAACTTCTGGACGCCTGTTTCGCAGGTGGTGTTCCTGCATCATCAGCAGAGTGCTGGAACACCACCTGCGAAACGGTCATACAGAAGTTTACCAAGGTAAATAAAGTGCATTAATTCAATTCAACTATTTTTTTAAAAGTAACGTTATAATACGATACTGATTAAATATATACAACGATAATCTAGAAAATATAACAGCTTACATATAAAATCTATTACAGACATTTCTTTTGTATGACATGATGATACTATTCTACTGAAAAAATATACAATATATTCACTGCTCTCTTGCCTTAACTGTATTTCTCAAAGTTTTACGGAATAAGTTATCAGTAGAAAATAGTGTAACAAATTGCTTGACCAATGCTATTTACATTCCATCCATATTGACTTCAATAGTCACAAAAATTTCCAAAAAATTCTGAGAGAGGAACAAATAACAAAGACTTCTGCTGACTGCTTTTGCATAGATTTTGAAGAGGCCTAAGGATAGAATTTATGGTTGAAATCTCGAAGTACAGGAGAGACTGTTTTATTTCTTTTTTGAAACCTACATCATCTATTCTTAGGGTTACCAGATGGTTATGGATGGAAAGGAGGACATTTGAGAAAAAAGGATAGGATAAAAAAGGACACATTAAAATTATTGAACAGCTCGGTTTTTATGGTCTGTATGTATCTAACAATATTAGTTCAATGCATCTGAGGCTGTATGTACATTCTTTTCTACTGTTAGGTATCCCATTTATCTGATACCGGTAATCATAAAATTGAAAACATGTTAATTCTTTCAAGTTGAACTTCACTGACATCAACTGCCCCATGGTAAGCAATAGAGACCTAGGTCCCAGCTTTTCCAAATAAATTCTCGGCTTCCTCATCAGAACGTCTCTTTTTTAAGCATTTGTGTCTCATCTCTAACTCAGCAGTAAACCTTTCCCCATTTAGGTCTATGAACTGGATCCATAAAATAAAACTCACAGCATAATACGGTACTTAATATTCCTTAACGTTCTGGTCATTAGACCTACTACCAACAGCAGAATCTAAATTCAAAATTTCCTCCAAAGAGAGTATAACTAAGGGATTATTACTAGTAATGATAAAGGTGAAATGTGCTCAAGTGTGCAAAGAGATTACGATTTGAATAGAAATTAGTTAATGACACAATATTCAGAAACATCTTTTGGTTAAATATGGAATCAAAAGCATCCTTTTTCAGTTATTGAAAATACATTATTTATACTAAAATAGAGACATATTGCAGGTTTTGAAAAATAAATGCAGACGCCAGGACATCCTTATAATATATGGACATGTCCTGCTATATACGGACATCTGGTAACCCTTTCCATTCTGATAGAGAGTTATCCAAGATCTGTCAAATATTACTGGTCCTCATCCTAGTATTCATAGAGATGGCGATTCAGCACAATTTAATAAAATTATTCCCAAGGTCAATATAAAGGTCAAAATTGCTGTAGAGTGTATGGCATATAGTGCCACTTGAATTTGTTCCATTTCAGTTGAAGCACGAACATTCTTTCCATAGGATATTAGATATGTATCTGACTCAGGGTTAGAGTTTCCAAAATAACTAGTAGCTCAGCACTTGCAAGGTATTTGAGTGGTCAGACGGCAGGTAGCGAAGTAAATCTTGATCTCTTACCCTGTGCAAAGTTTCATGTCATGCTTTAACTGACATGGATCAAGTTATACATGCCTATTCGTAATGAGCAGGGCCCGGATTCTAATGACATGTCATCTTTTTATTGATGCTGCATAGACATTGCCAACTTGTGGATAAATCCTACTCGTGGCCTCTAGATTATAGAAATGCATTTTTATTAGGTCATTTTTTGCAATTTTATATTTTTAGGGAACTTATTTCAATTTTAGGTCATTATTTTGTCATTTTCGTGTCATTTGCTTCCTTATTTAGTCATTTTCATATATTTACATTGAGTGTATTAACTTTTTTTCGTCGCTAGCGATGTTGTACTTCAAGTGTTGTTTGTTTAATGCAAGAAGGAAAAATTCAGCATTAAAGTGTTGACATGTCTCAGTCGGAAGTGAGAATCAAAGAAACACCAAAATTTTGTATTATATTACTATTGTTATTAGATTGACTTGGCACCAGAGTCTGCCACCTGCTTGGATTTCAGAGTGCAAACTACGGTTTACCCTCAATAAACAACAATATAATCCAGCAGACCACAAAAGGATGTGCCGAATTTTGACACACCAGTGCCTCAGTCCCAGTATAAATTTCCGTGAGAAAACAACATTCACAACATTAGAGTTATTTACAGTTTTTACAATTATGTACAAACTAGTCTATAACTTTGTGTGTACAATAATATTTTTTGATAAATAAAATATCAGTTTTTAGGTCATTTTTTATAATTATTAAGTCATTTTCTATAAAATTTTGGGTCATTTTATAGGTCATTTTTCAAACAATTTTAGGTCATCAGAATCCGGGCCCTGGTAATGAGGTTGTATTGAAAACTACTCACATAGATATATGATATTTAACCTCTTTTATCAGCAACAATAAATAAGGAAATACTTCATACAGTAAAACCTGCCTTTAAAGGAATCACAAGGGCTCAGGGCATTTTTCTGTTAAAAGCCCACTTTCCATTGTAGTGTACATGTTATTTATTTATTTATTTAATATACAATTTCTTTTAGCCCTATTTCACCATAAGGTACATTAGGGCTATTAGTGTACATGTTAAACAATAGGCATGCATGCAAAAGTCATAAACTTAAAACCCAGTACCTTCTATTTACAATCCGTCTGCTAATAGTTTATCTCACTCACTCACATGAATAATTTTTACTCAAATGTTAAGATCACCCAAAACTTTTGTTTTTGAAGGCATTATGACATGTGATGAAAGAGCAGCCTGGAAGGGACACAGCTAGAGATATACCATTAGAAGCTGGATTCTGAAGGAATTGACAGGTCATGAGCAAGGGATTGAAATCGAAATAAGGATTTTAAGAGGGATTCTGGGGTTGTTAGCTGTTCTATAAAATAAAACTTCACTCTACAGTGTTAAAGAACTCATGTTGTGTTGTATCATTGAGTTCTATTATTTTATTGATTCTCCAGGTAAAACTGATTCTCAAAGTTGTTGATAAGTTTTAGTATAGAATGAAGTAACAATCACAAAATATTTGCAGTATGTACAATACCTTCCGCAGTAATCCTTCTTAAAAAAAGGGAATAATGAAAACAGTATTAGCACAGACAAATTTCTGTAGAATATTCATTGCCTGAAATATTTCTAAATATACACTGTGAAAGACTAAATTTTTCATAAAATAGCTTACTTTTGTTTTCAGTTCTGTGTTAGGCAGTATACATTTAATCCAGGAAATTTAACATGTTATTCTTCTTTAAATTCATGGGACCAGAAAATATTTCCATTTTAGACAAGTTTCCGTTGAATAAGACTCCATTTAGGGCAGGTTTTACTCTATCCTCTAAATTAAATGTAATGTATTATCTGCCAGGTAGGGAATTTATCTGGAAGTTGGCCAAGAAATGCAAACTACGACTTCCCGACAAAAACTATCTGGTAGATGAACTCTCAGTTAAGTTATTGAGAGGATGGAGTAGCTGAAAAAAGTACCCACTGCCACGCAGGCAAACTTGGAGGAAACAAAATGAGTGCTCATTGGAGCTTTGTAGTCACTTCAATTTCAGAATTTGAAGATTGTTTATTTTATACAATAAGGCTGTTTTACACTCACATTTGAATGACATAGAATTGCAAAAATTTATTAATATTCTTGAAACAACATGTTCTAAGTAATTTCCTTGTACAAATTGAAAAATAAGCTACGACTGAGCTGTCACACCTATCGGAGGCTTTTAAACTAGAAGAAACACACCTTGGTGCTCACTGGTCTATTACCCAAGCTGCAAAATTTTACTGTACTCTACCTGATAGTTTGATGTGGTTCCAGTAAAGCTTTCTGGAAAGTACCAGTTCTTATCGAGAGAATTTGTGGGAGGTGATAGTACAGATCCTTAGATATAATATCTCTTCATGGTTAAATTTGATATTTTGACAATACTCCATGGTGCTCTTTGAAAACAGAACAATTTTTTGTAATGTGATTTATAAAAAAAATGTAGAAATTTAAAGTTTTTAGTGTTAGCAGGCAAAATGTCAAGACCCATTTTAAAAGAGAAGTAAACAACAAGTCTAAGGCAAATGCACAAAACTTAGTATCAGCTCATTTAGTAAAAACGTTCACAATGATCTCCATCACCATTAACATTAAATGGTAAATTTTAAGATATTTTCAAACACAATGTTTTACTGTCGACACGACTTGAAGAAATCAGACAAACAGATAACACTGTGAGAAAAAAACAGAATAAGCTAATATCAAGTGATCTCAAGTTTTGTTTCAGATTATTGTTGTCTCAAAACACAGATCAAAGATAACCATATACTGAACATGCCACATCCTCGAATACAAATAATTTTTCTGAACATTCATTTCATAACATAATTCATATTTGGTGATGCTGATAGATTGCTTTTTGTTACGTATTGTATGAGCTTATCATTAGAAAAATATTGGCTTACCATAATGTCACTAAAAATGTAACCAAATAAGTTATCATTACTGTTTTAACAATTAAAATAAAATATTGGTCTTTAAAATAGGTACTGTAAGAACTGTCTTTTAAAAATTAAGTGGTAGAGTTGAATATAACTTACTTTGGCCCAATCTTTCTTCTGTGCTTTCCAGCAATTTGATTTACAAAAATCTTAAAGTTTCTAAAGTTTTTAAGTTTCTGAGGTTCAAGCATGTTTATAACATTCAAAATTTTAATTTTTAATGAAAGGTTGTTTTTATATCTGTATTCTTGTATTATTGCTAAAGTATTCATCACGAATGGTGATTAAATTTGCAGTACTGGTACGACAGAGAAATGAAAATGTTATTTCAAACATGTAGACTTAAAGCAACAGAGAAATAAAGTAAAATGGACAAATAGAGATAGTAAAGGCTTTCCAAAGTTGAAGATGAACTGTGTCTATTGTAAGGTATTCCTCAGGTTTGTGAGCGACCCCTGGTGATCCCCTAAGGGGATATTCTCAGCGGATTTGTTACTGGGGTGCACCAGTCCCCTACCTACTTAAACCTAAGGACATACACACCCAGTCCTGAACCCCCGGGAAAATAATTTTTCACTACTGGAAAATCCCCAACCCGGTCGGGAATCGAACCCGGGCCACTGGAGTGGAAGGCAGGTATGCTACCGAGTCACCCACGGCAAACCAGTTCATTAAGAAAATGGAAGAGAAGAAACACACTGGCACATTACCGCAATGTGAAAGTGCAAACTCACATGTCAGCATTTTTTTTTTAAGATTTTCCGTGTTCTGAAATAAAAACTAAATACATTTTGTGTTTGTGTAATTAATTTAGCTTTCAACAAACTTTACCAAGCTATGACAAAGATAAAATTTAAAAAAAACTTCTCTATCAGAGATCTATTGTAAAAATCTACAGGCCTGTAATGTAAACACCAAACCAACTGACATAAGACAAATTTATATTCTCATAATTGTGTGATGTAAATGGAATGGAAATAAATGACTAAGCTTGACATACTGTTAGGGGTTAGTCAGCTGTTTGCTTCTGCTTTTTATATGTTTCACGAAATTTCTCCCCTATTTTAAAATATAAATATGTTTTATACATTTCTTCACGGAATTTTTTAAAAGTAAATACCAAAAGATTCTGGCCCTGTATATCGGATTTATAAAAAAATGTGCCTTTGGATGTGCAGTCCCAAAATTAAAAAAAAAATTTAACTCTTGATAATAAGCAGGAATAAATTAGAATAATAGTCAGAAATGGAATATGAAATTTTTACTTTTTTTTTTATTCCTTAACTATTCATCTAAATTTTAGATTTAAATATATCATGTATGAAGAGAAAAAATTATTAGTGTTCTTCTGTTTTAATTACCAAGACTTATAGTGATAATTGAGCACATATGCTTATTTACATATCACATTAAATAAGTGACTATCCATTTTTAGACAATCTATATTATCTTCTTCATGCATGAAAAGCTAGAAAAATACTGAAGAAAAAAAATTGTCAGATTTTTTCAGATATTTTCATTGAATTATACACTTATACCACATTGAAAATGAATATTATGTTTAGAGCATATCAGAATTAGATGCACCATATGAAGTAATTTAGTAGTTTTAGGTGTAATGTTATCAATAATTCAAGTCTTCCTCATTACCTATTTACAGTAGTGCTATATTTTTAAAAAATATGTACAGTTATAATTCAAAAATTTAACTTGTCAAAAATGAAATAAATTAACTGTACACAATTTTGTGGCTAGAATTAAGTCATGGTCCTGAATTTATACAATTAGTTGACTAGGACTAAACATTTATTGAATTTTCATTGAACAAAGTAATTATACTTTCCACTGCAAAAAAATATTATTAAAAATACAGCCTTCTATATATCCCAAATGTTAGTAATGTTATCGAGCATTTACTCAATATCATAATAAATATTCTTTATTCAAATTTATTTTTCCCTAAAAGCATTATTGATGAGAAACCTTGATTTAAGTGAATGATTTTGTGATAACATTAATAATGAATTATATCCATATCAAACGTGAGATTCAAAGAAGCAAAAATGATCAGGGCAGGTTTTCTCATGTTATGCCCATTTCCCTTGTGGAAAGAACTGAAACATACAACAAATTCCCTAAAGTGCTAGTTCAAAGGAATATTAACTCCTACAAAATATATTATTGTCAACATTTAAAATAATAATGATTCTTACCAACCCAACTAAGTATTACTGGAATGATAGAGACAAAATAGGAATGACCGGAATCCCTAAGAATTGCCATCTTCATCATCATTGTCATCCTTATCACCATAATGATTCTGTAGGTAAAATTATACTCCATTTTAATAACCATGTTGCCAGAGCAAGCAAGCCTGTATGAAACCAAACATTTTTCCATATATTCCTTCAATTGACTAATGTTAATTATTATTATTATTTACTTTTACCATGTCACTAAAATGCAGATGTGTGTTTTCAGAATACACATTAGCTCACAGGGTGCTGTGACATAGGGGTAGAAGTACTGTATTGGAATATTAGTCGTAAGCTTCTTTTATTACCAAAATATGTACCAAACATAAATCGCATAAATAATATTGAACACTTGTACCAGTACTGCAGAAAATTTGCAAGTAATACAATTCAGTGTGTATCTTTTTTTTTTTTCTCATTATTACGTTTTTTTTTTAGTCGGTTACTATATGTAGGCTAGTATTTAAAAATATTCCTGTTTGTCCCACCATTCTGAATAGTGATGTTTTATGTTTTACCGTTAGAAATTTCTTAAAATACATCCCGATATAAATGTGAAGATATCCATATTATGAGCTCTTTTTATTTTTGATTATTTATTTGATAGGTTATATATATATTATTCTTCAATAATAAGTTATCAACTCTAAAATGCAACCCAGAAAATAAGAATAAAAAATTAATGAAATATTTGTATGCATTTTAATATTCTGAGTTCACTTAAGATCTCTGCTTATTCATATTCATATGTGAGTCACACTTTCTTCGCCAGTATTTCATTCAAGATTGTTAAAATGTATGAATATTTAAAACAGAACGAAACCCATATAATCAAGTCAACAATGAATACCCATGTAACAAACCAACTCCCTTTGTTGATAGTTAAACCTCATTAATCCATATCAATCAGTTCCAAGAACTGTCCACTTGAGCAACAGTTCATATAAACAGAAAGAAAAGAAACCTAAGACATTTCTGTGAATAAGAACAATGCAATATAATAAGAACATAATAAAGTTCTGTACTTGCATTGATAATAAGTTATCCATAATTTCTTACTTTGGTTTAGAAAATTGCCAATTTCTTTTTCAGTTTTTCGCACAACTATTTCACTGCACAAGTTCATGCAGAAGTCTCTTGTGGCAGTCTGAAGTTATTTTTTTTCTTTCTTATATTGTATACCATTTTTTGATCTATTTAAAATTAACTTTGTACACCAGCAACTGTGGCGTCATATTCATGACTTGAAGTTACTTTTAATTTCTCATTTAAGAGAGATGTTCTGTCATTTTACCTTTCATCATGATGTTACTGGTTTGCTGAAGGACATTGTGCATCTTGTTGTGTGAACTTAGCACAGAAAGATATCAATCTTTATAATGATCAATGGCCCAAGAGAAGAAAGGAAGAGGAGATAGAAAGTTTGTGTTGTTCTGTGCATAAGGACAAGATTGACAAATAATTTAAGCTACTTGAATGCATTATAGTATGCAGAAACGTATGTTGGGCCATGCAAGAATACTACACATGGTTCATACGTTACTATTTTTCTTTTAAAAGAATACCTGTCTGGATTAAGCAGATACTAGTTCAATAGTGTCGAGCTGAAAAAGGTTTTGCTGTACTACTAAATAAATACAGTAAAACCCCCTTTTTACATTCCTGCCATTTACATAATTTTCCGTTGGTCCCATCTTTTATCCTATAGCGACAATAGAGATCCTGCCATTAACTTCTTTCAAACAGTTGTATTTCCTGCCATATACATATTTTCGTTGGCAGCATTGGTTTTCAATGAACTGCTTTCACTTAACTAAATACAATGTTCCACTATGTTGCCAACTCTCTTAGACGTAGTGTCGGTTGCTATTTGCATTAGTCCAGGTGAAGTTGGTTTCTTTTGTGCAGGTGTGATTTACTGCATTTTATTATACTGTAGTTGTTCAAATAGCATTACTCATTGTTGTGATTTGAAGCAATACCGGTGTTTTTGTGTTGCATGATTTTTTATGGTTTCATTGAGTTGAAGAAGAATAATAGAAAATGAATTTGTTTTAAAGAAAAGTTGCAAATTCTATGTCGTATTGATTCACATCTCAGAACATGTGTTTAGTTGGCAAAAGAGCTTGCATACTCTGTCTCAACTTTGAATACCATCTAAATCTATTGAATAGTCAGAACAATTATTTATTCATTTAATGTTATGTATGATGTTACAAGGAGAATATTATATATTGTGACATATTTTGCACCATATTTTAAATAGTTAATGTAAGTGCAAATAGATATAGTGGAGGCTAGACCTATATAGACAGTCGGGATGCTTTGAGGATTAAGCCATTGTCTGGTACTTAAGGAGTGGTATGGTACTGACTGAACGGCAATCGTCTGGTGCCCCACGTGGAGTCATAGCTAAAATGTCAAAAATTCAGAAATGAGCACTGATTGGTTGCACACGAAATTCTATTGGCTGTCAGGCAAATTCAATGCCCAAGAAAACACGCTGAAAATCCAGAATATACAACTCTATTGTCCAAGACACCCTCATTTCAAGTTATTTACTGCGGATTATAAGGGTCTGTCAGCATTGCCTTGAAGAAAGTTGTATATGTAGAAGTTGCCTCCACTATACCTTTATTTTTTATTTTTTCGTGTATTAAATTTTGCAATATATAGCATTACCAGCTTTTAGACTTTCCTGCCATTTACACTTTTTTGCATCAATCCCTTGAAAAGTGTAAAAAGGGGGTTTTACTGTACTACGCTTTAGACTGTGTCTGAAAGCTGAAGATGTTAAATATATGCCAGTAACTGGCTTATTTATTTATTTATTTATTTCAGCTCTCTTTTTAACTGCCAGGGTCACCAGCGACCACAATAATTCATACAACTGGCAACTTTATGAATATTAACTACCAGTATATTCTTCGAGCTTTCAACATGAATGCTTTAATAACTGCTTCCATTTATGTGTGGATTATCAAAGATGCTATGGATACTCTACGAGTCAATAGTGTAGCAAACATTTTCATTGCTAGCTGCTAAGAATTTGATTACTATGAACTATCGATCATGGCTTCTGATGTAGCTTCCTCTTAATTAGTGGATTATCTAATTTAGTATCAGTATTAGCCCATAATGTCCCCTCTCCTGGGAGAGGTGGCTTGTGTTCGCAGTCCTGGTTAACTTCACCTCAAATCACAGCTTTCAGAGACAGCCTTAAAGTGGCCAGAATCCAATCACAAAGAAACAAGACCCGATTCAACAATAATGACATTAGCATTTTGCTGTTTGCCTTACTTAGTTCTAAACTGCACAGAGTTCAGCTGTTGCTCTAATGTTACAAAAAGGAAGTAAATAATGCATTTTGGTAATGGCTATGCAATCGCTTGGAGATTTAGGATTATCAATTTGAATCACAGGTGGTGATTTTGATGGACATTCAACTTTCAAAAACTGGACAACTCATATCTATTAACCTACAGTTGAATGCTAAACTTCACTTCAGACTGTTTCAAAACTGTGTTATACATGTAATCCGACAATAATTTTGTCATTGAAGAAGTAAGTGATGTGATAGGATGTTAATAAAATGTGTTAATATGATGTACATTGATTGTTGTTTAAAAGAATAGGTATACATATGACTGTCTGTATAATGGAAATAATATGTAAAAAAAGAAGAGGTTATGTAACTTGCCACTACATGCTGAAAAGTAGGTTGGAAAGTGAATAATTATAACTTAACTAAAAGGATGCCTATTATTTACTTCCAAGAATGCTCTCTAATGTACGAGGTATAGCCTATTGAGGGAACTGTTCCTAGAGAATGTAAACATCTTAGCTGATGTGCTAGATGTAGATTAGTTTGCTGGTTGCGTATGCCAGTATAAAGGGCAGGACTGTTGAGTAGTGGACTAAATACAGAGATTTATGTTTTCATTTTTGTATGTCTTAGAACTGTATCAAACAGTGTTGTGTAGGTGTTAGCTGCCTCATCAATACTGAAGAATATTCAAATACAGTTTTTGCAAAATCAGAGTGTGATATTTATTTATGAATAGGTACCAGTACCTTTAACCCTAGAGCAGATATGCTGGTGTATTTTATACACCAGATTTACAATTTGCCCTCTACCAGAAAAATGCCTGAAAAATCTTATAGCCTCCTAATTTTTTATCCTTTCACATTGTTATATTAGCTTTAGGTTAGTTGTGTTAGAGCAATCGTAGCACCAATAGGTCAAGAGTTACAATGCGTTTTTCTTGGAATTTCTGCAGTAGTGTATTTTGTACGCCGCATGTCTAGTCATGTGAGTATTCTGGTAGGGACAAATATTCAAAATGCAGTTAAACTGTCAGGGCATGTATCATCACCATAAAAATATTATCAAGATCTTTCTTTGCAAAAATTACTCCCCACAGCAGTCCTCTGCAAGAAATGCAGCATGTGTTCAAATGAGGTAAAAGTGCACTAATTTGCAATTTGTAACCAGTTAGCATTTATAAAGTCGACATACATCCCAACACTGCTATATGGAAGTGAATCCTGGATAATCACAAACAAAACAAGGCGAAAACTTCAGACAGCAGAAATGAAATTTTTAAGAAACGTAGCAGAAATGAAATTTCTAAGAAACGTAGCAGAAAAGACTAGACGTGATAAAGTTAGAGATGACACCATTAATTTGCAAAGCAAGTTAGAACAAGGCCAATTAAGATGGTTCGGTCAGCTGAATAGGATGGGCAATGATAGGATACCAAAGCAGGTGTGGGTAGCACGGCTAGGAAGAATAGGAAAGAGACCTAGGGGAAGACCCTAAAAGACATGGGACGACTCTGTGAGAGAAACACTTCTGAGGAGGGATATATCGTGGGAAGAAGCCAAGCAGTCATCCCTAAACAGGAAAGAATGGCGAGCTCTCTGCCAATCCTCGACACCAGATGGTACAAGAGGACAGGATTAAGTAAGTAAGTAGCATTTATAAATCATTTATGAAACTATTCTTAAGCTTTAGCTTAGATGTTACTTGTAATCTATGAATGATGTAACGTAAATTAAAGTAAACGATTATCAACAAATTGCCATTTATCTGCACTGTGTACAGAATACAGCATGCACCTGCTCACATGACATTACAGAGCACACTATCTAGAGTTAACAAGGAGACTTTACAGACATCAGCCAAACTCTAAGACTAGAGGGATTTAGGTTAAAGTAAGTAAAAAAATGTGTGATTTGGTTCTTTTAGGATTTTATCAATTTCTGAATAAATTTTCTTTTTATACGGTTTGTTTCGTTTGTACACAATTTAAAACAAAGGCATTTCTCCCATGGATAGTGACTATTTTGACATACAAATGCTGTTCACATCTTGTCAGAGCCAGGCTGCACAGCAGCTGACTGACAATTACATTACCAATGCCTCTGTTCATATAACCATCCATCATAATGCTATCAAATGATGTATTCATATACTAGAGATGCCACACTCTTCCATGACATACATCTCAGGGTATCATCGCCTTAATATGAGAAAAAAATGGTTTTTTCCATGGTTTATGTATGCTGCTTATTGTGATCACTTCGGGACACAGCTAATCTGATAATATTAACAGATTGATAACAGTAGCCGAAAGAATTAATTGAAAGATACTTATTCATACATCAGATAATACACTACAAAAACAGAATTAAAAGCTATTTTTTCATGCATACAAGATAATACATAACTGTGATTCATTCAAATACTCATAATAGCCTTCAAACAACTATTTTCGCAATCAATAAAAAGTTTTTATTGTTTCTGTTTTCCCTTTGGATTCTATTAACCAATAATTCATACTCATATTGATTTTGGAAGTTTACTGACCGCTTAGCAAAACATCTAACACCTGTCTGTTCAAGTCTTTTCATTTTAAACTAACCATCACTGCTTGTCAAAACTGTGATGTTCACCAATCAAATGCAACAGCTAAACTGAAGGGTGAAACAAGTTTTATTGCTTAAAAGAGAAAGTTAGGGTATACTGCCCCCTTGAACAGGTTATCCTATGAGCTGGAAACACTGCCCTTACATCTAATACAACACAGTACAGTTGGGTTAGAAATAAAATCCTTAAAAAAAAAATTGAATGACGTACAGTACTTGCGAATAAAACTGAAAAAAAAGGAAAATGTGATAACATAAACTGAATCTTTGATCACAATAAACAGCATTTTTTTCAATGTATGAGTATTAGTCCATATGGGACTTCATAAAAGTGATAACTAGGGGCGGATTTCTATGACCTAAAAATAGGATATATGCATGCATTTATGACCTAAAAAACATTAAAATATGACCAATAAAATTTAAAATATGACTTTACCGCTTACACATTGTGTATATTTTTTTTAAGTTTCATTAAAATACATTTTATTAAAATATAGTGTTAATTATTTAAAATATCTGTAAATTCTCAAAAAGTATCAGTATAATGCAAAATTTACAAAATATGATATGAAACTTCAAAATTTCTTTAATATGCACACAAATATGCCAAAAATATGACCTAAATATGCATATTCATACTAAATATGCTACAATAGTTGAAAATTTCATAAATATGCAGTTATGTGCACAATAAAAGCCGTTCCATTTTCACCAGGATGCTTGGAATCGGGTTTAAATTAGTCGGAAACCTGAAATATTGCAAAGGGGGAAAAATATGACATGTCATAGAAATCCGCCCCCTAGTGATAACATTACTCGAAATATAACATTATACGCGATTACATTAAGCGGCCCTTCACTGTATGTATATATAAATATATATGTGTGTATATACATGTGTATATATAATTATATGTATATATATATATATATACATATATATATATATATATATATATGAAGGGGTCGGGGAAAGATAGTGCTAACCCTCATTTTTTAAAAGTTGAGATTGTTGCACTATTTATATACAGTATATTTTTAATCACTATTTATTCCAATGTAATACTGTATCTAAAATAAGATTTGTGTGGCTTAGTACTATCTTCCCCGACCCCTTCATATTTACATACATACTATAATCAAACGACTATATCGAAAGATATGATTATATAAGAAATATACAAAAGGATATAGGGGCC
Source organism: Ectobius pallidus (assembly GCA_964059195.1). Taxonomy (NCBI): domain Eukaryota; kingdom Metazoa; phylum Arthropoda; class Insecta; order Blattodea; family Ectobiidae; genus Ectobius; species Ectobius pallidus. Next base: position 134,033,524 of record CAXKWD010000006.1, on the reverse strand, counting down.
GGCTCCAGGTATTTTGGCAGCCTAGGCGAGAAATGATTTCGGCGCTCCCCACAAATTGCCAACTCATTCATTCCATTTTTTACGATTTGATTAAACGTTGAATTTCACGTTCTCTGTCCAGGTATTGGTATAAGTGGTTAAATAAAATTAATTTGAATAATTTGCCTAATTTGAGAAAGGCTTGTATTTATGAAGACAATATAACACATCTAGATAGTATTGGGATTAAATAAAAATACATTTAATTGAAAAGGTTATAACTTTTTATACGGTATTTGCATTAAACAAGCGAACTATATAATACTACATAATATATAGCTTTTTTCCAGGAGACAGGAGTTGAAAAAAGGCTTAAAATCCTAAATCCTTACTTTAATTTTGGCAAACTTCAGTTTTCAGCTATTTAAAAGAATCTAAATGTTTCTAAACATTTCCCACCCTAGGCGGCTTAGCCTACATTATATATGCAGTATATATAATTATATTTTTTTACCAAAACATAACAAGCAAAATATTCTAAGTTGCCCTAGGGGTGTTGACAGAGATGAAATGACAATATAGAGAATCCAGTGCTGCGGTGACCCTAATTTTTCTTTTATTAATACATTTCATGGAAAGTACTTGAATAATGAGGAACTGTCCTCAGGATATTTTTCATTACTTTTTTATTCTGACAAGTGAAACGTTCAAGTGGAGAATGGAAGAGTTGAGAAGTTGTGTGGGACATACAGAAACAAACGCAGAGGAAGAAAAAAAGGGAAGAAGGGGATGGAGGAGGGAGACGAAGAATCTGTTGAGAAGAATGTCCGCAAGCCCACTCGAAACAACTACAATTTTTTCTAGATGTTGACAGAAAACTCATTGTAAACTTCTACGACAACTAACTTCTGTGAGTCGAGAGGAAAGTCTTTCATTTGTGATTTTTTATTTCAATCAGTGGAAAAGACTGATATACTGCATTGTTAGTCACCAAACATTTTTTCCATTTTTCCACTTTTGTCTTAACTGCAACTTGAGTAGGCCTATATATCCCATTTTATATCCCTATATATCTATTGTCTTATTTGAATCTATCCTTATCTAAGGTGACCATATTTCAGAGAGTCGAAGCTGGGACCCCAATTGAATAACTTCTCACGACGAACTAAATAAAAGACACCAAATGACAATGTAACATGGTTTCCACACGTCAAAGTACTTATTCTGGCAACTACAGTCAGTTCTTAATGCCCCCATATTTCTGTGACAAATGGAATTTTGAGCCAGGGGATGTTTGCGACCTTTAAGAAGTCATAGAATTCTGTAAAACTTCACATTTCAAATTAACTGTCACCATCAGTATTGCTATCAAAATGTCTACTTTCATTTGAATTTTCTCAGATGTACCTTACTCATCGCTCGGCTGCTACATTTGTACAGAGAAGACATATCACAAATTCCTCAATGTTAGAAATATTTGTAAAAGGTATCTCTTTGGATATGAAGTGGTGGAACATAGTTTGCACATATACATATTAGTTCAAGTTCTTTTCTCTGATCTTGTTCTCACTTTGCTGAGGTATAACAAACTTCTGCTTACATTAATAATGTTTGAACTTAATTATTATATTATAATGTACTAAATACTGAAACTATTTATATAATTTACGTTATGACACCAGACTGAAGATGACATAGATTGGTGTCGAAATACATATCTGAATACTGGGAAAGGGAAGACGACGCTGGAAACGAGACACTTAAGGGACGCAAGTTGATAATACAGCAATATTACTATAATACTGAACCCAACCAAGTCATACACATAGCAAACAATATAGACACTGATGACCTAATTTTATCACAATGTAAAGTGTGACAACAGAATATATAATTGTAACTTTTAATGTATATAGTGTAATAATTGAACTGAGGAATAATGTTAATTTCCTTTTAAATATTATGATTGGTGCACATCTATGAATAACTTACACAATCAATTTTGTATATGATTTTAGATTATTGTTGATTGTTTTATGTGTACCTTTTATTCTTTTAACCTTTTATCATACTGATAATCTACTGCACGCAGTATATATATGGACATGTACTCAGAATGACAGAGGATAGAATACCCAAGAAAATTTTGGATGGAAAGTAGAAGGAAAAAGAAGAAGAGGGAAGCCCCAAGAGTGCTGGATGGATGGGGTGAAATGGAGTATGGCATGAAGTGAGTGAATTCGAGCATAATGGAAATACATTCAATAATCCACAGGATATTGCAAATATATTTGCAGATTATTTTCAATCAGTGTACACGAATACCCCTGCTACATATAAAATAAATTATTGTTGTAGTTCTAAGTTCGATAACAAAAATCCCTTAATGTTAAATGAGATTAGTTCAGAAGAAGTAGAATTAGCAATAAAAAAATTGAAACCCAAAAAATCTACAGGACCGGATGAAATACCACCATATATAATTAAAGGCTGTAGAGAATATTTAATTAAACCCTTGCAAATATTATTTAATCTTGTGATTAAACAGAATATATTCCCTAATGTTTGGAAACTTACTAAAATTACACCTATCTATAAATCGGGTAACCCAAAATTAGTGGAAAACTACAGACCAATATCCTTATTATCAGCACCTGCTAAAATATTTGAAAGCATATTATATATCCATATCTTCAATCACGTAAAAATTAATATTTCTACAAATCAACATGGATTCATGCCTAGAAGATCAACGCTCACAAATCTTTTGAATTTTACACACTATGTTTCATCAGGATTAGATAAAAGAAAACAAGTCGATGTGATATATACTGACTTTCAAAAAGCGTTCGATAAAGTAGATCATGACATTTTAATTAACAAACTAACGGACTATAATTTTGCCTCACCCTTGCTAACACTTATTGTTTCATATTTAAGCAACAGAAAACAGGTTGTGACATATAAATGCCATTTATAAAAAAAAAAAAAAATAACTGTCAATTCTGGTGTTCCTCAGGGATCAAATCTAGGTCCTTTATTTTTTCTCCTATTTATTAATGACATCTTTGATCAAGTCTGTTTTTCAAATATTACTGCATTTGCTGATGATATCAAATTATTTAAAATAATTTTGAGTCCTAATGATTGTATGGAACTGCAGAATGATTTAAATAAATTAAGTGAATGGAGTGGACATAATAAATTACCTTTAAACATTGAAAAATGCAAAATTATGACTTTCTCTAGATCTAAAAATAATATTGCATGGCAATATTGTATTAATGGTATTCAGTTGAACAAAATTACAACTATGAATGATTTAGGTATATTATTTAACAATAATTTAACTTTCTCGAATCATATTAATAATATTATTTGTAAAACTCTTAAAAATCTTGGATTTACTATCAGAAACTCAAAATATTGTAGTATATGTACATTATTTAGACTATACAGAACCATTGTCAGACCAAAATTAGAATATTGCTCATTAATTTGGAATCCTACTACCATTAAATACAAGAAATTGATAGAGTCCATTCAAAATAAATTCCTAAAATATACGTATTTCAGACAGTTTAACTACTATCCTAAATTTGAATCATATTCAACTATGTTACAGTATTTCAATACCCCTGAATTATCACACAGACGAAACATTCATGCATTGTTGTTTTTATACAAATTAATTAATAATGAAATAGATGATATTAATATTCTCAAAGAAATATATTTTTATGTTCCACGTTATAGATCTCATAAATTGCATAATCTTTTTTTCATCCCAAAAGTAAACACTGACTCTCATAATAATTCACCTCTTTATAATGTACTCCGACCATACAATCAGTTGCACAAAATGGACAATATATATATTTTTAATACTAACAATAAGCGGTTTAAAAATATGTGTGAAAAAAATTTTAAAATAATAATTAATAAATTTTGCTCCATGTCATTTTCTTTACTTGAATCTTTCTGACATGTATATTTTCCTCCAAAACTATTATATTATTATTTGTTTTTTTTTCATATTATGTTCCCTTGTGTAATTGTCATATTGTTTTGTGTTTGTGTTTTTCTTTTCTGTGTGTTTTTTTCTTATTGTTGTAGCATTAGCTTAATTATTTTGAATATCACTTGAATTTTTTAATCTGGTGTATTATGTAAGCGAGAATATTGTAATTGGGCATTAGCCTGTAATATTCTTAGTACAATAAATAAATAAATAAAGGATTAAGTGAAGAAGATGCTATTGACAGGGACTTATGGAGTCAAAAGATTGTTGTGGGATGAAGGAAAACAATTGTATTGTGGAATATTCCTCAATTAAAAAATATATATTGTATGATATCCCCATTTGTTGTGTATAAATATTTTAGGGGACAACGTCTGTATAACATAATTTTGTAAATACAATTAAATTGGTCACAATATATTAGGACTATATGTTATATAAGGATCTCTTTTTCAGTTTTTTATTCCTCGTCGTTAAGTTTTGATAGTGGTTTGTAGGCGGCCTCTACTTCATACTTTAAACTTCTGCTTATTAATACACTCTCCGAACAAGCCATTATTAATTAACACATTTGTAAGAGAGTCCTAACTTATTTTTACTTCATCCCATTCAGTGCCGTTCGGGAAATACAAAATTGGTTACAAACTAGAACTGAATTAGGTAAAGTGAATAAACTATAAAGATGTTACTAGCTATACTATACATCCTAATACACCCACGCCAATTGAAAAATAAGGGTTAGCAAATCCAGTTCAGTGATACAATGTTCAGCGTAAATATTACTGAAGATCCCGAACTAAATTCTTGACTGTCATTGCTAGATAAAATAAAAATTGCATGTTGAAACCTCAAATGACCATTTTTAAAAACAGGAGTTTTTAGGCGTCTCGAGAGAACTCGATGGGAACAAGGGGAGTTGACTTCGAAAGTCGGAACTGTCCCGGCCAAATCTGGTTTATCTATGTGTTCAAATAAAAGAAAAATACGTAGAAAGGTACGCAAATTCTTGAGTCAGTCTTTAGCTTTATTGTCCATATCCTGTCAAGAATATGATACATCTAGAAAAATAATGTATAGCTAGGCAGGGACCTAGCCAGGGGAGGTGCTCACAAAAAAAAAAAAAAAAAAAAAAAAAAAAAAAAAAAAAAAAAAAAAAAAAAAAAAATCAACAGTTGAGTATGGTGATTATTTAAATTTTAAAATAGAATTATTTTATTGAAACAGTGTACAACAGTGTACAACGTTACAATTTAACACTGTCCAGTCTGTCGATTTGTAATGTAGCTATGTAACGGGCGCCTTGTTTCACTTTTAAGTAAAGTACTACTTAAGCTAAATGTCGGTCTCTACATAGAAGCAAGAGGGACAATAACTAAGTTTTTACTTTCCTTTTTTAATAATCTAGAAATATCCATATATTTAAATCTATCTACATTAGCCATTAAGGGTTCACTGCTTATTATAAATAACCATCTCTATTAATTTCAATTTTAAGTGTAAACATTTCTATTCTTAGTAACCATTTAAACAGTTTATATCATGATTATGTTTGTATGATGAGTCAATTTCGGTACGCTACAATTGTAGGAAGTTTAAATTTAAAAAATATATATAGATAACTCCTTTTTACTTCACTAAACCAAAATGTCTCTCTCATTTAGTGTTTATTACCTTAATATAACTAAACTAATAGTAGCATACTTATTAAAAGGCCTTCAAATTTAATTTTGATTGCTTTTTTTTGGATATAATTATTTTGGAGTGGTAAAGAATGTGGTAAGTGTTTAAAAAGGAAGCTATTTTGTCTGTAATTGAAAAAAGACGTTAAAATTAAATTTCGCGACCCCTCCCTGTAGTTAGACATAATTTGGCATGAATCAATATGAGTACATTGACGAAGTGTTTTAACACAGTGTCGAGATGAAAAAATCATGTGCCTGGAAACGACCTCATGGTTGCCATGATGAACAGCTAGCAACAATATGCAAAATCAAACAATTAGTTTTCTGCTACTTTCATATTTTGTACATATTTTAACATTAGCATGTATAATAGGATGTGTTGTTAAAAATATGATTTTTCATAACTTCCGGATCTGAAAACTCTAGACCTAAAATTTTTGATGGTCCCGGCCGTTCACTCATTGTTATTCACAAAATAATACACTGAAAAAAAAAACTTACATAACAATGGACGTGAATTTCAACAGACCGCTATAAAATAAACTTTTCTCTAGCACAGCTTTACTGTTGGGTAAATGATGCACATGGGGTGATAAACAATATCGATGAGAGAAGATAGTGTGAATAACACTTGTGAAGATGATATTCAGGCAGCAGTAGCGGTTTAAGTTTTTACAGCGGTCTCACAGACCTCACATCGTGGTTAAGGGTTAGATCTCCACGTTATAAAGTTTGCGAACTCCTCCAAATAGAAGAATCAACACGAGTTATATAAACCTACTGTTTTCGATAAAGTTCTTCTTTTCTTTGTATCGCTTTTGCAAAAACGTTACTGCAGTGATGAAGAAAACAGTTATGACATAAAAGCATAAACAAATCCAGGAAATAGCTTCTGATTTTATTATCTATGAAAATCTAAACATGCAATGCAAATTCTGGCGGAAGCAGAAGTTGAAGTTGAGAATAATTTCAAGGAAATGTCTTTTTCCATAATCTTATTTAATAGGTGACGTAACAAGAAGATGAAAATGTACCGTATGAAGGCTATAAATCCTCATATACACTCCATTCCAGGAAAGTAAGATGAAGACAAAGCGAATCTCTTCACTTTTACTAGAGAAAAAGATTATCAGGGGGATATTAAATCTTGAAGTTATAATAAAGAATTACTACCCACGAAATAGCTCATACAGTTTTTAATCTAACTACTTTTTTTGTAGAGAGTTATTTACATTAATAAGAACTTGGACATAAAACAATCACATGATTTCATGCTATCATGCTGGGAATGATATGGGAAAATTATGATCCATACTGATCACCTTGAATAAAGTTAGTCTATTATATCAAAAAACATTATCAACATTTTGTAAACGTCATATTCACTGTTTTGATTCATTAGGCCTAATAAGTGTAATAAGAATATTCAGTAAAATGAAACTATCATCTATTTACACAGTAATAACAACCAAAGTAATAGTAAAAATGTGAGACAAGATTAAATTAGACACATTTATAATTTGACAAACACCTCTGATTAGTTACTTTGAATGAGTACTTAAACGTACTTAAATAGGCTTAAGTACGTGTTATTTCGAAAAAAAGCAAACAATTTCGGGGGAATTCAGCATTTCACAAAATAGATTTACGGCTTATGTGGTGTAAAATATTGCATATTTCTGCAAAGAAAATTTCACATTTCCTTAGATTTTAGGCCTTTCATTTTGTGTATTTTAAAAATTCTTATGAGTTGACTATTAACACTTGCCTGTAGTGTAGGTAAACTAGTTTAACACAGTCTCCTCGGCCTACCTACTGTATCGAGGGTGTTTTGAGGATATAAATTACTCGGCAATAAAACACAGCTATTTGTGTATTGAAATAAAATAAATTAACTGTCTTAAATCCAAATAGGATTATTCTGTAACAAAATCAATTTATATTAATATCTCTCTATACACCAGATTCATTTAATTTTTATTGAAAAATCAGTGGTTTATTTAATTCTTAGTTCCTTAACCTTATATCACTGATAGCCTATACCTGACAGTTCAAAATTTGTTTTATTCAATATTTATTTTACTAAGGTGTACACATTATATATGCCCGAATTTCGATAAATATATCATTTAAGTCCTTTTTAAAAGATGCCTTTCTGAAACTCGATATTCTCCTTGAAAAATATGATTTCGTTAAAAAAGAAGATTTTAGCGCTGAAAACGAACCACAAAACTTCGCATTTTTTCGCAAATATAAAATGACAGTATTTCGGTCAACAAAAAAATAATCACTCTATCATTTCATGAATCCGCCACTTACGAAAACTAGGCCTATATGAGTAGAATAGTCAGTGCAAAAACTTATATAATAGGCCGGTAGGCTATCTTTAACCAGCCAGTTAGGGAAATAAAATCTGGTCCTAAAATGTACCCCTAAAGAACACTGACGAAATTAACAACATTCAATTCATCGTCTATAAAATGCAAATAATCAGTTTCAAGTGTTTGGGATAAATTAGTCCTAAAATCTTCTTTCAAAGGTCTACCTACTCGAATGACATGGTCCTTGACTCTTCGGGAAGAACATAATCTGAGTGTGTTCGAAAACCGGGTGCTTAGGAAAACATTCGGACCCCAAGAGAAATGAAAACGGGGACTGGATAAAACTGCATAATGAAAAGAAAAGGTTCTTAACCTGTACTCTTCACCGAATATAGTGAGTAATTAAATCTCGGAGGATGAAATGGGCTGGACATGTTACACGCATGGGGGAGGAAAGACATTCTAAGAAATACTGAGAGATCCAAAGGAAAAAGACCAATTGGAAGACCTAGACGTAGGTGGGAGGACAATATTAGTATAGATTTAAGGGAAGTAGGATTTGCGAAGGATGGTTGGATTGAGTTATTACACTGTATGGTTGTATGGTGGATTAATGTAAGCGCGGGAAAAAACCTCCGGGTATCATAAAATAGACTATATTCCTTTGGCTTGCTTAGGAATTACCCATTGTCATTGAGTAAGTAAGTAAGTAAATAAATAAATACAGTACGTACGTACACAAATGTCTTTAGGAAAGACTTGCCAAAGCAGATTTTTTTCTTTTAGTTAGGCAAAAAATTTACGTTATAAACCCATGGCTACTGTTGTTATTGCAATATTGTAAATGCAATTTAAAGTTTGGCTCGCCACAGTAATTGACGAGTAAAGACCAAAGTTAATTTTAGTTACAGTTTTACAACATGACATTCACTTAAATCGTCCGTAATGTGTGCGATTTGTTCGCTCGGCATGTGGCCTCGTTTCTCTTTATATCAGAATAAATAGAGCTCTCGCATTTTCGTAAATCAGCCAACTTCCGCGTTGTCTGGAAATTGCATTTGCGCGGTTACGATTCCACGTTCTGCGAGAAGCATTTTAAATTAAAAAGGGGAATAGCTACTATTGTTGACTATGTAATGTTGTGTATCCGTCTGTTCGTGTGATGAAAGAAGTAAAAAATTCCCAGATTCTCTTTGATAGTGTGGAATATAAATATTTTCATTTTATTACAGCACTATTAATTATGATTTGTTCTCTTTTACTTCTATTCATCGTATACCGTAGTTTCTCTCTTCAAATTATTATTCCCATTTATTCCTTGCAGAAGACGCTTGTAAGTATAGGCGATTTGGGGGGGGGGCAAGGTACTTTCTTCACCACAACACATAACTCTTTATCATATAAGGCCTACGTATAGACTAACATCTAAAAATCAAATTCTTGTCCCCCCAACAATATTTTCAAGTCGGTACCTCTGCTTCTAAAACAGAATATTTGAATTATAATATGTACTGAATTGATGGATACATCCACAGGGAGCAAAGAACCTCAGAGTGGAGTCTTCAGTACCCAAAATTAATTTAGTTACGCTTATTTCCCAAGAGAAAGCAGTATTTTTATAAACATTATTGGGGTGCCGAGCATCCCCAATAAGAAGTTTTTGGTCTATAAGACGCTCTGTACATAAGACGCACCTTGATTTTAGGATTGAAATTTAAGGGTAAAAATGATGTGATTCTAAATGAATAATTTTATAAGGAAAATGAAGGAAAATGTACTTCATTGCATACACAAAACATGACTTTCTACAATGGAATTAGTGAAAATCACTTTCAGTGCTCAATGTCACGTAAATATAACTGAACAAGGCTGTTTAGAGGTCATTGCCTTCATTTAGATTACCACGCGGAGACAACTCCTTTTGTATGAAAGAACCCAACATTCCTTTCTTTTCGCGTTGTATGCCTGTCTTCCCACTACCCTCATTTTACGTTTGTGACAAATGCACTGATGTACAACTAACTTATCGTTACAACATCTTCTTTATGATTATGGTATTACCGGTAATATTTACCATAATTTTAATTTTGTTTTTTAGTTTACTTAGGACCATTGACACACCCGACTTTTAAGGCTTTGTTTTAAAGGTAAAAAGTGCGTCTTATGGTCCGAAAAATACGGTAGTAAAAATGAAAAGCCTGAAAATGCAAAGCCTATGAGAACTGTCATATAAATAAAATGTTAAAAAATCTCCGTTCTTCGCAGAAGTTAAAACGGATATGCCTGCATTTCAGCCATTTCAATAATGATAGAAGAAAAAGAAAGAGGAATTGAATTGATTTTATTTTAAGGATTGTAAGCGTAGAACTTAAAGGCATTCAATCCACTCACAATGACAGAAAAAAATTTACAAAAAACAAAATTCAAATATAATTATAATTACAGACACAAATACTGAAAATAAAACATAAACCTTTACCCAATGTCATGAAGTAGTAGCCAATATTATATGATAAGAGTAAACTTTTGTAGAAGATAATAGGAAATTAGGATTCATAAGAGGTTAAAAGATGATTAATTAAGAGTTTTTTTTTTTTTTTTTTTTTTTCGTAGCAAGAGAATAACTGATAATGATGCAGATGGAGTTTGAGGGAAAGACAAAGAGATAAAAAGAATGGAGAAAGATTAGAGAAGGGAGATGGAAAAAGAAAGAAAGAGTCAAGAGAGACCAAGATTATTAATCTTGTGAGTGATGGTTCACTCCTACATAAACTAAACAGAAATGCAGTTTCCTGTGTTGTCATCATTTAATTACCGCAAGTATAAAGGCTGCTCCAAAGGGAACACAAGTTGCAGATTTAAGCCAGTTTACGGAGGGATAATTAAAGAAGGGGTTGCGTAAACAGAAAGCTTATGGCCAGCGAGGCAGATAGTGGACGATAGACTTAGTTCGATTAGTAATAGCCACATTACTATGCGAATCACGTTTACCCCTGCCTGCTTCTGTTGGGGTTTAAAGACGGCGGTTTGCTGGGAACTAGCTTCGGGAAATCGCTTGGAACAGACCAGCATCCACCGCTACTTGACTGCTAAGAAGGCTTTGCTTACCCTACCAAAAAATCTGATGTGAAACAAATATTTGCTCTACCTCTAATATATTCCAGTTACAGTACAAGGCTGCATAGGCGTAGCGAGGGGGGGGGGGTTTGGGGGTTTGAACCCCCCCCCCCATTGATTAAAAAAAGGAAAATTGTATGATTTTTTACAGTCTGCCCATAAATTACTTAATACAAGTATAAAGCGTGGGAAGCTTAAAACTCGTTATTTTGCGTCTTAATTTTTAAAATTTTCCGGGGGAAGCCCCGGAAGCTTAAAACTCGTTATTTTGCATCTTAACTTTTAAAATTTTCCCGGGGAGGACCCCCGGACCCCCCTCTCCCTGAATGTTATAACCCCCCCCTTATGGTCGGCCTGGTTACGCCTATGCAAGGCTGCATTGCAATAGCGAACATTCAGTTGTCTTAATTTGCATAATTAATTAGGCAAGACCTAAAACTAAGTGCTTGAAATGGGTAGCTTATAACTAGGGTTCGGATGTACTGTAAATAGATTATTGGGCAACACTCACCAATGTTTGTTGATCCCTTTGTGAAGCCGTTGTCGAAATGCACGTTTGTGCGCGATACAGTTTCATCAATAGTTGCTTAATCTTGCGTGAAGCCTTCGTCTTCTTAATAAAATAATAAAACACACACATTATATAAAACGTAAACACTAAAAATTGCAACTTCACAACAGGAATCACATCACAACGTTTCACGAGACCAGAAAAACGACTCGCGTTTTCAAGTGGATATTAGCGACGAGATGTTCGGTCGCGAGATGTTCGGTCGCGAAGTCTTTGTGATCGTCTAATCTTGACTGTGACTGTTGGTGCATCATTTGAAGTTGAAAGTGGAGGGGGGTGGATGTTCTTATTCTTATTCTTTTCCATGGTTGTTGATATAACTTTACCTTTGCTATTAGCCTCTTTGATTTCTTCGTCAACGTTGTGAAGTTGCAATTTTTAGTGTTTACGTTTTATATAATGTGTGTGTTTAATTATTTTATTAAGAAGACGAAGGCTTCACGCAAGATTAAGCAACTATTGACAACGGCTTCACAAAGGGATCAACAAACATTGGTGAGTGTTGCCCAATAATCTATTTACAGTACATATCATTCCTCACCATAAGAAGAAGAATGTCATTCAGGAATAGGGTTCGGGTGTTTATGACCTAAAAAAGTGGAAAATATGACTGCAAATATGGCCTTAAAAATGACTAAATATGACCCAAAAATCCTAAATATGAACTCATAAAAGAATGTATTTTCTAAAAATAAATGTTCCAATTTAAAACATTTAATGGCACTAAATTATTACATCAATCGGATAATCACTTCTAACAATTTTACAGGTGACTTACAGTTTACTTGTAAAGAACTCCTACTCTGTTAATAATTCCAGATACCACTGAAAATGTGAACTGAATATATTTCAAAAACATGTCTATCGAAAATTGTTAACAGGAAGGAGAAAGAGGTAATCGTGCTATTACTTGTTATTGCCCATTCACATTTCAGTTACAGTAAAACAAAAATATTCGTGACTCTTTTTCGGAAAAGAAATCAACTAGACAATTTATTACAAATACTGCATAATTGTGCTCTTTTACCGAATTTATAACTGAAATATGACCTAAATATGACCAAAACATGACTCTGTGCAAAATGAAAATGGTCCGATTAGGATAAAAAATGTGCAATTCATGATTAATTTGTGTTTGCGGCGAGAATGGAGATCAGGGTAAAAATATGACATGTCATAAACATCTGAACCCTACTTTTAAGTAGACTTCGGATTTTAGGTAAAAACCTATTTTAACCCTTAAGTGATATATGGACAAAAACTTGTACATGCATGTTTCATAGGTGACTATGCCTAAAACTGATACTTTTATACGACCTAAAACAGCATATTTTTACGTTGGTGCCTAATATTGCCTTTTTTGCTTGTTTTTCCTCTAAAGTTCAAAATACCTAGGTAAGTCATTTTTTATTATAAATTCTAGCATTTATTTTCAGTTTGTACTAAATTTCTAGCTAGGAATGTGCAGTACATGACACAATTGTGACGTGGTTAAGTAGTAAGGAATGTTTTGTCTTCATTAGAAAAATTCTTGGAACTCCCAAGAAAATGTAGTGTTTTTCTGCAGACTCAAACATCCAGTTTAAAAAAAAGGCACGTAGTTTTCTGAATCACTGAGGGATACAAGGGGTTCATTATGCTAGTATGATATGGGCGCAGGGATTAGGTTTTCACTGTTATGGTAGCAATACAGGCCCTAATGCCCTAATAGGTCTATATAATTCTGTGTACCAAAGGCCTATATCTGTGTTTTATCATGATTATTGATTATTGGTGACTTCAATAAATATAATATTCTGCATTGCAATTGAGATATTTCAGAAAATTAGCTACTTAATGATTTTATATGAGACTATTTTACGATTTTTAGAACCTATTTTCCAATTTTTAGAGCCTATTTTAGGTACCTAAAACAGCATTTTTAGCTACCTAAAAGTCCGAAGTCTACTTATAACTATTCTTCAGAGAATTTATTAGGAAAAAATGTTCAAATAAAAGTTTTAGCTCTTAATATAACATAACCTAATACATAATATATACATACTATGCATATTCCTGTAGAAAAGTTATAAAAAATCATTCAAGTCGTTTTAGAAAAAATAAAGAAACATAAAATTCTCTTCACATAAAGTGGTTGCAAAAATGAAAACAAAGTCATTTCCGCGTTTCGTGTCGCATCCCCGAAGGATGAACAACCCAAATAAAATTTGAAAAAATCACTTAAAAACCTTTTTCCTACTCTTAAACTTTTCTTAATACGCAATCTATGTATGGATCGCTAGACATATTAAGATACTGCAGTATCATCTTGAACAGTTGTTTGCATGTACTTATTTGGTACGTAAATATTTTACACATTTTTCCTATTGAAGAAAAATAGTAGGCCTCTGCTATACTCATGAGTTAAGTTCATTGGAGAATCTCAGGAAATTCAAAAAGGTTCGCCTTCGGCTCATCTTGGGAAAATCTTCCCCAATTCTCGAATGATGCGCTTACCACACTTTTTTATGCATTTATCATAGGTAATTTATCGTAAATTTATCATAGGTAATCTCAGGAGAGAATTAATCGGAACATGGTTTGAATCAAAGTAAGAAATCAAGCCAATGCTTATCACATTACAAATTTCCATGCAAAAGACGTTACATATTCCTACATAATATTTCCGTGAAGTTGAACAATTTCAATTAACTTTTTTGTATTACACAAGAGTTTCTGTTTATACACTTTTGAATTCGTTTTTGTTGAACTTCAGAACAAGGCAAAAATTAAATCTGTTTATAAAACTTTAGAGAAGAAAACATGTCATAACTTTTCGCTTCCTTGCTTCCCCCTTCGTGTAATTCAAGTCAGAGAGTGTTCGAATTTTACAAGTTATTCAGGCTAATGTAGAATACAATCTGGTTTTGAAATGATATATGATATTGCTTCCAGATAGAAGTCATTTGTTCTTACGACTATCGGCCTCCCCATGGATTTGCAGAAGTTCCCCTACAGCTGAAGCGAGATTTAACTCCCATTTCTGTCAGAAACAGAGATTCCTCATTTGATTTCTCTATGTATTCTCAGTTCGAACGATTTTAAAGAGAAGGAACCTTATGATATCAAGAGGAAAGACTGGTAAAAAATGGAGTAAAATTACTCAAAACAAATTTTAGTCTAAATTAAGAATTTCCTGATGTTCATTTTCTCCTCTTCTAAATTAAACGTTTCTCGATAACATTATATTTATCATGCCGCTTTAACGCCCTTGCCACTCGTTATAATTTCCACATCCGTTCAAGACTTGAATTAATAATACATTATTAATATTTGTAGGCAGGAATTTACATTTCGAGTTATGGACACGGTGAATCGAGGTGATTACTCCCACAACGTCTCTGGCCTTGAAGACTAACCCAGCCAACGAGCTTCTCGTTACGTCTCGTTACCAAGATGCGCGGATTCGCTGCGCGTAAGATCAGTGACCTACTGCTAGGCAGAGAGAGTTGCCAGTGGCAGAAAATACTGTAATAGTTGAGTGGAGGGATAATGCCGCATAGACAGAGACAGACAATACGTGGAGTGGGAAAGCCAATCAGGGTGCAGCTACCTCCCCTAGCCAAGAACTCTACGAGCGGCGAGACTCGCTCCTAAGGTATATACGTAAAAACCCAGAGTCGTTGTGGAGGTAATCCTACTCTATCTGGATTAGTCCGCGAGAATTAAAACCATATCAAGTAAAACAAGAAACCACAAGAAATACTTGCAAAAGTAAGCAATGCAAGTATCAAATGAATATTTTTGTATATTGTACTGTACCAGAATGCTAGCAAATGGGCAATAAAAACTAAAATAAAGAGAACGGGAATGGAAAGGATGAAAATATATCTAAGAAACAATGGCTTGGTATTACGTGAAGAAGGCGTAATATGAAATATAAACGAAGCCATGGCTGTTCGAAATAAGTAATAATAAGATGGAACAAAAACAGATGAAGAATAACAAAGCCGAGAGCGAATTAGGAAAATAATTGAGAGCATAAAGAAGAGGGATTACAAGGACATGCAATGACACTGCTGGAGGTTTGCGTGGGTTCTGAGTTCTTTGGTGAACTTTTAGTACTTTTCCGAGAGGAAGTAAAATAAACGAGCTCTGTTTAAATGCATTAACTGAAAGTAAATAAGGAAGTTGTCTGTGAAGGCCAAGCATGCTCCCCCGTATCTGATCTCGTAATATCATTTAAAACGTTTGATCTTTAATCTCGAAAACTTTTAAACAAAAATACTCCACCTTAGGAACCCACTTGCTGCGTCCTCAGAGGAGAGGTCAACCTTTGGATTTTTGTTTATATTATATAAATAAAGATTATTTTCTTACTTTGTGGTTTAAAATCAATATTCTTTAGCTGTGAGATCACGGCACATTAAATGTATCAGCAATCGATAAATCGAACGACTTAACAGAATCTAACCAATGCTACTAATAGTGTGTATAACTATATAAGTTATGACTATAATTGATCCCATTCTAGTTTGATCCTAGTCAAAACAAAGGGGAGGAAAACTCACAGAGTGCGCGGAAAATTCGCATCATGTGACAAAACGTGATTGGTTAATGTCATTAGCATGCGCCATTAGCAGGGTGTGGCCAACGAGTGTTCGTAAGTTCATGCAGCAATAATATCAACATTTACACGTGAAATAAACTCTCACTGGCATCGTCATCATTATAGTATATCAATTAGCAAACAAAACAAAGGACCCTGCGGGTCAGTTATACTGAGAATAAACAAACTAACATCAACACGGTGAACACGTGCGTTTTCACGTGCGGGCTATGACAGCCACGCCTCTTTGTTTTGAACAGGATCGTTCTTAAATGGGATAGAGAATAAACTAAACTCCGTGGCTCAACATCCCTGAAGGGGAAAGGCCTACAACCCGACCACTGCGTCATCAACCAAAGACAGATGGCAGGATTGGGGGGCATATGATCAGAATGCTGACACCCATGGCCGTTAATGGTGGTTTCCAAGACCGGAGCCGCTACTTCTCTATCAAGTTTGTTTTGTTGTTGTTTATTATTACATCCATTATTAAGTTTCATTATTTACATTATTTCACATTTTAGTACAAGGAAAAACAACAAACAAAACAAAATACTATTTCTAATTTAGTATTTAAAATGTAAGGTATGCCCCTAGATGAGCAAAGCTCGTGTTTATGGGGTGTAATAGATTAAATAACTTATATATATATTTATATATCAATGCACAGTATACTACAAACGAAAATTATAAATGTATGAGTACGATGTATATAAAAGTAGCTCCTCAATTTGAACCGCGAGGCTGAGTGCACCCCGTTCCAGACCTCCCTACCTCAGAAAAATCCGAGGAGATACCGGGGATCGAACCCGGGCCTACTGCTAACCACAAGACCACGCAGGCGGCCGCGTATAACAAGTTATGTTGTTTAATTAATGTGTTTTTATTATTTTCACTGGTAGCATGTGACGTGTTAATCAGTGCTTATTGATACCTTATGTTTCAGTAATGGGCTGACATTTTATCAGATAAAACTGCATTCTGTGTTCCTATCAAGGATATTTTAAAATAAACGACCTGATTGTTCGGTATCCGAGGTACTGATCAAGTAGGGTACTCGTCGTGTGAGTGGAATAGTCAATGCAATACCCCTATTCAACTTAAAATAGAATTGAATAAAGATTGCATTACCACGTTAGTTGTATGTAATAGCCTATATATTAAACAGGTAGTTTACTATGTTAAATGAGAACTATAATAGTAGGCTACAATTTGTTGAATTGATACATGAAATCTTCCACATTTTCTTACTTCCTCTGCCCGTATCGTAGGTATTACAGATGGAGTAAGAAGCCTATTGGAGAGGTGATGGACTTACCACCTGCCCCTCTGCCCTCTCTCGGAAAATAAGCGTAACAAAATTCATATAGGTAACAGAAAACTCCACTTGGAGGCCCTTCGCCCCAATATAGGGGATATAGGATTCCAGATACCAGAAGTAGCCTATTGGGTTCGATTCCGAAATTCGAAGTTGAGTTTTTAACATAAATACATGTTTTGAGGGTCCCTGAATCCAAAATCAGTATTTTAAGAAACAATCTATGTGTGTGTGTGTGTGTAAGTGAACAGCCTAACTTTAGAACGAGAAATCTTATGAAAACAAAATTTTGTATTTGGGTTAGGTAACTTGTGGGGACGTGACACCTTTCTCTTACTTCTAATGCAACTTTATATTAAGATTTCTTTTGCGATTTTCTCGAAAAGGAATGATTTTGTTTAAATGTTATATATCAGAAGCATAGCCTACACTAAGAAATATTTGAAAATTTTTTCCAAAAAATTATCTAAAGGGTAGTTCTAGATTCCGGATTTTAGGTAAAAACCTATTTTAATCCTTAAGTGATATATGGACGAAAACTTGTATATGCATGTTTCATAAGTGACTATGCCTAAAACTGATACTTTTATAGGACCTAAAACAGCCTACTTTTACGTTAGAGCCTAATATTGCCTTTTTGCTTGTTTTTCCTCTAAAGTTCGAAATAAGGTGTTTTATGTCGTAAATTCTAGCATTTATTTTCAGTTCGTACTAAATTTTTAGCTCGGAATGTGCAGTACATAACACATTTGTGACGTGGTTAAATAGTAAGGAATATTTCGTCTTCAGTAGAAAAATTCCTTGGAATTCCCAAGAAAATGTAGAGTTTTTCTCCCGACTCCCACATCCGGCAAAAAAAAGTAGTTCTCTGAATCACTGAGGGATACAAGGAGTTGAATATGCTAGCGTGCTTAGCTTCTGCTTGCAGAGATTAGGTTTTCACTGTTATGGTAGTAATACAGGCCCTAGTAATAGGTCCATATAATTCTATGTACCATAGGCCTGTATCTGTGTTTTATCATGATTATTGATTAATGATGACTTCAATAAATATAATATTCTGCTTTGCAGTTGAGATATTTCAGAAAATTGGCAACTTAACGATTTTATAAGAGACTATTTTACGATTTTAAAAACCTATTTTCCAATTTTTAGAGCCTATTTTAGGTGCCTAAAACAACATTTTTAGCGACCTAAAAGTCCGAAGTCTACTTATAACCCACCCAATGTTTTTAGAAACTCACTTGCCTGGTGAACAATAAAGCTTTGCATCAGGTTGAAACAACTGTAAAAACACTCTTCGCAATAAGGCCTCTTATTCTATATCAGAAAGTGAAGAAAGTGCTTAGGGTAAAGAAAGTTATGTGGGTGCAGTAATAAGATTTTATTTAGCTTGTGTAGCGTTCGTGGATGCGATATTATCTTCATTCTTACAACCAATTTACTTGAAGAGAATGTCATATATAATTTAGAGGCAAAACTTTTATTGTGGCGGAGGAAGTTATTTGTTTCACGTCGGTTGAAATGTCATTCTCCAAACAAAATTCTTTCTCATCACTGCACAGATATTCTTTCGTTTGCTTTCATTGTAGATATTAACTAATTCACGAAATATACAACGACGAAGGTATCTGATACTACAAAATTGACGGCATTTTCCAAACGTTTTGATAAGTCTCCTCCTGTGAGCCTTCCCGAACGCTAGATTTAATTTTTCCAATCGATTTACGCGAAATGGCGAATGACACAGAAGTGTCATCTTCTGGATGGGAATTGAAGTGTGACGCAAACGAAGTTATGTCTAAAGTGAAGGATGTTGACACTTTGTTTTATGCATGGAAAAGAAACAATAGCTGGGTCGGATATAGCTCGTGGTTCTACTCGTTTGCACGGAAATTACATGGAGATGAAGCAGAGATTGGAGCATCCGCCTAAAGGATCGTTCAGCCTACAGAATCGCTTTTAATATGCGAGGTGTAAAAAAAAATAGTTCTATCTATCGTGAAGTAAGATAATGCGGTAAGATGAGAGAAAGGAGAGAAATGACAACAAATATACGATGGAGAATCAAATGAAAACGGCAATAATTTTTTTCCCACTGTTTTACTGCAGGAAGAATGTTTGCTTGTACATTATTTTCTACATAGTCCCCTCCCAGTTCAATGCTCTTACGCCATTGGATAGGAAGAGCTTCGATACCACATGAGAAAAATGATTTTGGTTGACGCTGCAGCCACCCCTGCACCATCGATTGGACGTCTTCATCAGATTTGAACCTCTGCCCTCCAAGGAGATCCTTTAACGGATCAAAGATTTGGAAATCTGATGGTGACAAAGCGAAGGGGTTGCTGAGAGCAGGTGTTTTACTTCAACATGATAACGCCCGTCCTCACGCTGCTCGTGCAATGATGAAAACCATCGATGATATATGAGGAGTGTCGGTTCAAACTGCGTTAAGTAAACCTCCGATCGTAATGTAGTTTTTTGCGGATTCGCATTCTCTGAGGTGTTCTGCATGATACTACATAACGTTTTTGTTCCAAATCGCAATCTTTCCCCGTTAAAATTGAGGCTGAAATATGGGGTTCGATGCAAAACGCGTTCAGTCCAGAACTTGGTTCGGTGCAAATTACGTTGAGTCTACATTTTAGACGCGATCACGTGCGAAACAGGTGGTGCGTTGAAGTTTACGACGTCTATTTTTTGCAGGTGTTCTTCTAATTAAAGCGGTATTCACCAAACGCCGAAAAGATGTCATTAGCGGTCAGTAATAAAAAAGACAAGCATGGATTTTCCATGATTTAACATGCTTAAAAAACAGAAATTGTTTAAATTTTGACGATTTGGTACTTCGGCAATAGTTCACTTTGTATTAGTGCAATCAGATGCGATTGTAATTCTTAAATAAAATACTAACTTTCATCTTTTTACATGATTATTATTATAGCGTTGCGTCAAAATGAGTAAAGTCCATTACTTTTGAAACTTTAACTATCAATAAAAGATGTAAATGAAAAGAATGATTTGACACACCCAATACATTTAACTATACTATATTAATTACTGATTCTGATCAGAAAAAAATATTGCAAATTCGTTTGATAGTTTGGCCACAAACAGTTTTTCGTAATTCCTGAAAAATCATTATTTGTGGACTAAACGCGTTTTGAATCGACGCTCCTCATATGATTCAAGTGCCTCCTACATCTGCCATACTTGCCATTTAAATATGGTCGAATAAATACAGTCGTAGGCAACTTGCCTAAATGGTAATTAAGATACTCGTGTCAGAATTTGAAACGAGCGAAATAAACATAATTCAATATTTCAATAAATGCAATTAAACGCTCGTTGCATAAAGTATTTATTTATTGATTATAAAATGAATTTCATGATTATTAAAATGTAACATCAATTCTGATTTTCGATTTAAAAAAGAACTTCTAGAAATTACATAAATCGTGTTGCTTGACGTATGAATTCTCAAAATACGATCTCACAAAATTCTCAAGTGTTCTTTCCTAGCAAAGCAAACTAAGTGAACATTTTGAATTAGAGATAAATAAAACCGTAATGGTGGCATGCTGTTCCCTAATCCTTAAAACATTATCCATTTTGGTTAATGATTACAAATCGTGGAATTTTTAGTTTTTGTATCTCTTTTTTTGTGGTTCGGCCATGTATTAATCACTACGAAACGATTGCATGAGATTTCTTATTCTAAGATTTGTATATTTCTGGGACGGTTTTTAAGTTAATAATTAATGTATTGCAGAAAACATTGGGCGATCTATAAGAGGGACCGAAAAGTATAAACAAGAAAAGGAAAAAAAGGAATTGAAAAATAAGAAAATCGGTTTTAACCGATAGAATGACCATTAAGGGCAATCAGTCATAGGAGAAAAAATAAAAAGATATTGCAGGTTAAGAAACTAGACCCCTCATAAGGATTAGGTGTATTCTGTAATTGGTACACGATTATAGGCCATGTTTGTTGTTGACCCAATGAGTGTGAAGAAGGCGTGAAGAAATGAAATAAATAAATAAAAAATAAAAATAAATAACCGTGGCTTGGTTCTAAAAGGGCCAATGTCAATTTCTTGCAAAAATGAGATTTATGCATTATTGAGCTCGGCTAGTCTTTATCTTTCGTATACTAGAAGTGCCAATGTCTGTTGCTATTAATAGACATAGTACACAGTGCTTTAGTTGGAAAATATTTTATGGGGGTACGGTACTCACCTTACTTCAAAATTTCCATATCGCTTCATACAAAAGAGTTTTAAAAAACCGAGCACCTTATCAGGATAGCCAACATGTAATTTAAAGCGAAAGTAATTATTGTAGAAATGCGCACGAAGGTGAACATTAGAACGCATATCTATTGCGAATTTAATAGTGTTTGTCATTATTAACAAATACACTCTCTTATTGAATTGGACATTTAATAAGTATTTTAGGACAATATTGTTCCTGTACTGCCAGTACGACGTACCGGAGCATATCTTTTTCCCGGTATGGTAGAAGGAAAATAATTTTATACCGGTACGCAGTACCGGTGCGTACCGGCCCAACTAAAGCACTGATAGTACAGAAACCTCAGAGGCCAATATCGGAAGTTTTCAGCAACAAATGTTACTTCTCTAAAGGCTTCAAAGTCAGTTATCTCAAAAGCAAGTTTTATGACATTGGCCCTTTTAGAACTAAGCCACAGGGCCTCAATATTCTATGTTTTTTTCTGAAAGGTTTCAATTAGCTTAAAAACCAGAAGGAATTACCTATTTGAGTTTTACAACATAACAGGAAATTAGCTATGCGCAAGAGCGTGAGTCCTTATCACTGTTAGAAACCACTGCAGACCCAAGCATAATAAGATATACAGTACTTGGCATCTCTTTCGCTCGTTCCTCTTCAGTGTAATCATGTGCAGATATGATCCATGCAGCTAGAATGTCGTAAAAGCAAATGAGATAGATAATAAGGAAACTTATGACAAATTTTTGAACCGATCCTTCACAATAACCAAACTTTATGACAGCAATGCCATCAATGCCATCAGGGATAGTATGCCATTTTCTTCTTACAGTATTGTTAGCTAGAATAGAAGATTTGATAAAGAAATATTTATGTCAGTATTAATCTATATTTGATGTTAATCAGGAATTACTTACTTACTTGCTCAATGGAAATAGACTTAAGCAAGCCAAAGGTATATTATCCGTTTTATGGAACCCGAAGATTCATGAGCTTACATGAACTCGACATTCAACCCTATTCTGTGCTAACTCCATCCAACCATCGCTCGCAAATCCTACTTTCCTAAAATATATTCTAATACTCCCACCTACGTCCTGGTCTTCCAAGTGGTCTTTTCTCTTCGGATCTCCCTTTTGAGATATATTTTTTCTCCCCCATGCGCGCAACATGCCCAGCTCATCCCCGTTATGTAATTACCCTTATTATGTAATTACCCTTATATGAAGCTTGTCATTATGCAGTTTTCTCCAGTCCCCGTTTTCATCGCTTTTAGATCCGAATATATTCCTAAGCACCCTGTTTTCTAATACTCTCAGATTATGTTCTTCCTGAAGAGCCAAGGACCATATCTCACTTCCATAATATAATACAACCGGCAGGATTATTGTCTTATAAATTCTTATTTTTAAATTTCAGGACAGAAGACGAGAAGATAAAAGTTTCTGAATTTCACAAGAACAATCATTTCCTGATTTTAGTGGACACTAACTTCATCCGTAATATTATTTGTATCTCTGATATTTGAATTTCCCCACTTGTTTGAATGCTTTACCTGCTATTCTAAAATTTTGTAGCGCATTATTTTGACATTTCAAAAACATATATTAAGTTTTTCCAGTGTTAATTTGCAATCCAACATTGTTATTTTACTTCATTGTTAACATAGATACTACCACGAGACACTTCGAAATCGCCGATAAATTCACGATTTGGAGCGACGTAACATTCCGGTTATGATGTCTGGGCTTCATAAACATCTTTATGAAACTTCGATGGAAACGCCATTCTACTTAAACTGCACTCTCTTTTAATAAGAATACGTGTAGTTCCTCTTGCATGGGAGAGATCCTAGAAATAGAGACAGATGATTAAAATGGGAGTGTTCTACTGTTAGTACGCATGGATAAGTTACAGTGGTTGAGGCCATAGGAAGAAAAGCTATAACGCGTCTGCTCTCAGCCTTGACAGGAAATAGCGCCGGACGAACAGACGTTTGATCTCGAGGTCTCTCTGGCGCCGTGACGCCTTGCATTCTTCCATTGTTCCTAGCAACCTGGCCTTTCCGCTTCCACGCACATTCTTCACCAACATACTTTATCGCAGTGTGCAGAATCTTTCTTCGAAACTAATACTTCACTCAAGAACTTTGTTCACATTTCCTTTCCATTATATCTTATGAGTAGACAATGGTATTTTGAAATTGTAAAGATATACCCGCTGTAGGGTTGCCAACTGTTTCGTATTTCCCGGGAAATCCCGTATTTTCACTTATTTTGGACGAAAATCATGGATCACCTATTTTTTCAAGTTATATCCCGTATTTTAAAAACTCCCCAATTCATTCTTTTAAATTTGATTTAATGTAAAATTTTAATAATTATTATTTACAAAACACCTGCAAGCCAGCAAGAATTAAAAACATAACAGTTTGTACATCACTGTAATCTCTCTAAAACGTTAAACCCCTGCCCTGATGTGTTTATTCTTTTTGTTGTTGTTGTTGTATTTTTGTATTGACAGGAATGTTTGAAATTTTAAAGTAGACTGTTGATTTTTTAAATAGAGAATATTAATGCAATACTGTAAGTGACCATTCGTTATGCCGTACGATTAGTAAACTTTGGATCCCTTGTTTTTGGAATTTATCTCTTACTAGCGTGTGCCCGCGGCTTCGCACGCGATAATTATTTCAAAAATTAAAAATTAAGAGCACAATAGTTAAATCATATTTATTAACACCAAAATCACGTGGACTACATACCACGATTAGATAGCGTCGCCTGGTAAAAGCGACCTCAGATTCGAGGTACTTGGCCCAGAAAACCCCTGTATAGTGAGTTTCGTCCAAATCGAACAACGTTTGACCCCATTTAGGCGTCGCGTGGTAAAAGAGACCTCAGATTCGAGGTACTTGGCCCAGAAAACCCCTGTATAGTGAGTTTTGTCCAAATCGAACAACGTTTGACCATATTTAGGCCTATATTGATTATCCCTCTTATAATAATAATAATAATAATAATAATAATAATAATAATAATAATAATAATAATAATAAAATCAGGTAAACTGATATAACAAAGTGCCAGTATGTTTTGTTTAATCAGTTATGATTGCAGTTATGATATGCAGAATATAAAAAAAAGTCAAATTGGCCGGTTTCGGGATTTGAGCCATGGAACTCCAGAATGTGACGCCAAGACGTTACCATCTCAGCCACCTGGGTCAGTTATGGGATAAGCGCATTTAAAGCAATAGTGTTGTCATAGCTAACTGTATTTTAATTGCCAAAGCCTTAGAAATCACAGTAAAACAAAAGGTTATGTTGTAAAGATAACTGATTTTCGTTTTTTTAAATAAATTCTTTCGAATACGTATATTACCATAAAATAGGCACTAAATTGAGCATAACTCCGAAACAGGTTAACCGATTTTATCCGTATCAATAGACGTCTTCCCATGGACATTATAAATGTGTATACCAAGTTTCATAAAAATCCGGTAAAGTGTATTTGAGTTACCGCGTCTTTAAAATAGACACTAAATTGGGTTTTACTACGGTACCGGTCTACCGATTCGGTCCAATATCAGTAGACTTCTTCCCATGTACATTATAAATGGGTATACACAGTTTCAAGAAAATCCAATAAAGCATATTTGAGTTATCGCGACTTCTTATATATTAACATAAAATCCACTAAATTGGGCATTATTCTGGTACTGGCCAACCGATTTGGTCGAATATCAATAGACGTCTTTCCATGGATATTATAAATGCGTGTACGAAGTTTCAATAGACGTCTTCCCATGGACATTATAAATGTGTATACGAAGTTTCATAAAAATCCGAAAAAGCGTATTCGAATTATTGCGCCTTTAAAATATACACTAAATTGGGTTTTACTCCGGTACCGGTCAACAGATTAGGTTCAAATTCAATAGGGCACTTTTCATGGGCGTCATAAATGGGTATACCAAGTTTCGTGGCAATCGGATACAGCGTATTTGAGCTATGGCGCCTTTCTAATATAATCTATTAAAATAGGCACTAAATTGGGCATTACTCCGGTACCGGTGAACCGATTTGGTTCAATATCAATAGGGTTCTTCCCATGGACATTATAAATGTGTTTTCAAAGTTTCATGAAAATCCAAAAAAGCATATTTGAGTTATGGTGCGTACAGACACACGGACAGACAGACAGACAGACGGACGGACAAACGGACAGACAGACAGACAGACAGACAGACAGACGGACAGACAGACAGACAGACAGACAGACGGACAGACGGACAGACGGACAGACGGACAGACAGACGGACAGACATTTTTTCGTCCACCACACAATCTCATAAAGTACCATACTGGCACTTAATAATAATCCTCTTCGGTGTTGGTTGAAAATTTCATATATCTGCGTACCTTGACATGATAAACAAATGAGTCGACCAGCGTGAGCTACAACATTCAAGCGATCGTAATGGTTTTATGACAAAAATAGCCAAAGCCTACTGTAATTGATTTGACATTGAAATGTGTAACTGAAAATTGATGCTTCGAAAACGCTAAAATACACGTTTTCTGCCCGTTTTTCACTCATAACTCAATAACGAAAGCAAAAACTAAAAATGTAATATGCCGAAAACCTTCCCGGGAATGTACTCAACAACTTCCCAAAGTTTCATGGCGATCGGATGAATGGTGTAGTAATGCATAAAGGACACACACACACATACATTCATTTTTATATATATAGATTTTCACTTCTGTTATACACTATCATCCCTTATTTCCCCTTTTAAGAGTTTGACCGCTGTTACATAACAAGCCTAACATATTTCAAGTTATGTAAAGAAGATATCATTAAAAACTTTAATTTCTAGATCCAAATACAAGAATAAGTATAATTACTTCGCTTGTAAACGAGGATTTTTGTTAGCTGATAAAATTTTTCAATTTCCCTCACTGAAGTTGATTTACTGGATTACTTTTAAAATATATTCTTAAGTGAAATATGCTTGTCTACTGGGAAGAAAAAGAGGGAAACTACTTGCCACTGTGTAAAAATGGCTTATAAAATACTTTTTATATCTCACGGTTACGGAAACTATCATTAAGGGCCGTGGGCGTCGGCATGCTGACCATATGCCTCAAATCCTGCAATCTGCCTATGGTTGATGATGCAGCGGCCGGATGGTAGGCCCTGTACCTACATGGATGTCCAGTCACGGAGTTTAGTTTTTTACGTACATATATTTATTTATAAGATGAAATGAGGAACTATGCATTCTACTGTGATACCTAAATATCTTAGTCAGCCTTATTCCTATACATAAGATATCGTGCATTCACAAGAATGGAAGTGGCAGTCGACCATTATATAAGCCTACATATTACTACTACATAAAAGTAGCAGATTATTAGATTTTTAATGTTACATGTGTCTTCAATATTTTTATCAGTACTTTTCATCTCCCTGTAAGAAAGGGTAAAATGTTATAACCACATTTAGAAAGACAGCCATTAACATTAAGCTGTTGCTAAATAATTCATGTAGTCAAATTAAGTAGCCTACCATGTTAAAAACTTTTCTAGCGATTTAACAAAATTCTAACTGCAAATAGCATTTAAAATCCTCTTTTTTCATTACTGAACTATTCTTCAATAATTCGATTTGAATTAACTTTTATATAGGCCTAGGCCTGTTATCTGACTCACAAATATTTGTTTGATTGAGTTGAACGCCTTGGCCACCTTTCTCAAAATTTTTGGAAAGAGATACAAATTATGATTATTATAAATGTTAAATACTCATATTTTGACGAAAAAATTTACTTAAAAGGGTGAAGCGTGAACAATAAAATAATAATTGTTTTGCAAGATAAATTTTCCATAACAGAACAAAATTTGATATCTGATTCTACACTGCTTTAAACTTATTCAGCATTAATCAGTAATACATTTTTAAAAGAACAAAAGATGGTTATTGAGCTTTTTGCTATTTCTTTGCTATTTCTGTGCACATACAGAGTGGGTGAAAAATTCAGTATATAGAAATTAACACTTTACTGAAGCTATGAATATTATTTATAATGTAGTGGAGCTTTGAAAGTACAGTAAGTCGAAATTATCGTAGTCCATTTCAGCTCTGGAAGGTCAGAACCAAATGTATCAATTTCCGTTCACAATGGGTAGTGATTTTTGGCCCTTTTGTATGCAGAACGCCCTGCTATCGCACTAATGCTATATTAATATATCACTTTCAAAATGCATTATAGTATAATATCATTATCATCCATAGGCCTATAGCTGTGAAAATAATAGACTGGTGGATAATGAAGAAAATATTTACAGTTCATTTCAACAGCATTTAAAGCTGTTTAGGGATTACCGATACTACGCTATCGGAACGCATTACATGTAACAGAATACGTCAATAATACTAGCAAAGAGGCATACAAGGGTAACTCCCCACCACGCCCTCTCAGATTTTAATGGATATTGAAATTTTAAAGCTTACCAAAAGCTGAACTAAATGTAAATATCAGAGGGTGCCGAAGATATTTAATTTACAAAACATAAAAAGGAAAGAAACATTAAATGGCAGAAGAAAAATATGGATGCTTAAGTAAGCAGCCACAGTCTTTGACTATGCCACAAGACACTGCATTCATTTTACATGAGGTGCGGTATCACTGATACTATAGGTAGTTGGAATATGGAAACATGTGACTTAAATGGCTATTTTGCTGCAATAATTGTTTATTTATTATAGGTAGTTGGAAGTATTGTGTTCGACCATGAAATTAGATTTCGAGTTTTCAACATTAACACACTTTTAAGGGTCCCCTGAATAGAAGAAAATCAGAAATGCCTGATTTTATATGTGTGTGTCTGTGGACAGCATAGCACGAGAACGAAAAATCGTATAGGCCTAAAACAAAATTATTTAGATTAGTTACATTTAGGAGATATGACACGAAAATTGGTAACGACTTTCTCTTACTTTTAATACCACTTTACATGCATTTTTTGATAATTTTTTTCGAAAAAGGCTCTTTAAGATTATATTTAAATTTTGTACAAGAGGAGGTTATCAGCTAATACTTTTATTTAAAACATTTTTTTCCGAAATGACTTGAAAAGTCAAAAGCCGGTCACCGTTAGTAGAAACTCAGGTGAGTGACGAACAACTGAATACGCACTCCTTACAATACGGCCTCTGATTCTATATTATCAGAATGTGAAGCAAGAAAATTTTATTGCCTATGCTTAGGGTAAAGAAAGTTGTGTGATTACATTACATCAGATTTAATTTGGGTTACGTATTCTTCGGGGAAGCTACACCAAGCGTGTCTGCTAGATGTTTTATTTAAATACTTTATTAAACATTAGAATTAAACAATATATTTATTAACCCAGAATTTTTTACATAAATTGAATGAAAAAAAAATATTCTTAATTACATCGTTTTACGTAGTAGCCTACATATAAATAATTAAACGAATAAAATTAATTTTGTGCTGCCATATGGGCATACAGATTCGAAATGAAACGATTAAAACTAACCACGGATTTATGAGCCTTACCCACATCACGCATAAACACTTAAACACAATTGATAATTAAAAAGCTAAAAACCCAGCTTGGTGATGGATTTCAGGAATAAATTGGACCACCCAGGGGGAAAAAAGACCTCAGATTCGAGTTCCGTAGTCCATAGTGATTTTCGCCAAGTCATTTAATGTTTTCCCATTTAGGCGTGCATTTAGAGCGGGTTAAGAAAATAGAAGCGATCAACAATTTGATGTGTTATATTACAAAAATCGATTTCTGCGATGCTCTTTTTTCCCGGTTGCTATGCTATGGCCATTGAGATCTATGAGCAAGGCCACCTTTAATTAATTTCACAATTGAATACGGTTTTGTTAATAGGTGGCGTTCGATATACATTATACACAAGCTCAAATATTATATTACATTGCGTTAATTTCTTAAGAGGTATGATGAGTAGCTACCCTTGCGTGTGAAAACTACTAGGTGGGAGTGAAAACTAATTGAAAAAGCAGCAATTCCAACATGTTTTCAGGTGACTTTGATCTGGGTAATCCGCAGTAATCAGGCTGTATAAACTTAATCCTATAATACCCAAATGGCTGCAAACTCCCGTGAATGAATCGACAAAAGCATTGCTGATACCAGCTAATGGGATGAGAGATTCATAGGCCTATAACATGATGCTTCTCAGGAAGATTTACTGTTGTTACTTCGAAGGCATAAAACTCTTTTGAAACACTCTCTCTCCTAGTGAAAAATTTTCAGCAAAGCAATCTGTTGATGGAGAAGTAATAAATTGGTAGTTGGATTAAAAAAATTCTAGTAATTCAGTGTAAATTTAGTATGATTTGATTGTAAACTGAATTTATATAACTTAAATTGTATTACGTGAATCTAAAATTAAGAAACATGGGGAAATTATTACTTGTTAATAAATTAAAATGGAGAGAGTTAGAGAGTAAGGCAAATGAAATTAATTGGATGTGTGCTATAAGTGAAGAATATCAATGGAAGAAAAACTGCGTATCCAATTAAAATCTTCGAATGTTACGCCTTTGTATGAATTTATTTAACTTAATTTAATTGCATGAATCCTAACTGAAATACAGTCCACTTGTTACAGTGTATTAAATAAACTTAAACTTTAATTAAATGAATTAGAGAGATTACATAATAATTATGTAAATTACTATAATCTATTTCCAAGGGGACGTCTTGTGAACTTTATGATTTCTATATCCTACACAGAGCAAACTCTCCTGCAATTATTCAGAACAAGAAAATATCTTTCGACTTGAAAAGACTTAGTACAGACAATAGCTACCGTGATTTGCATATTGAAGCAGTAGTTATTAAATGAAAACTGTATTTATATATAATTAAGTGCCGTTACTGTATTAGAATAAATAAATAATATAATCAGTAATTTTGATTATAATTAGGATAATTTTAGATCATTGGTCTAGGACTGGTTCTCTTTTAATCGATAAATAAGTATCATGTAAAAACTGACCAATTACTTCTTAAAGTGCCTTAGGAAACATAATCCTTAAAATAATATGTTCACTAGCTACCTGTTTTGACCATAAAAGAAATACAAGCGAACTACTGTACAAAACCGATAGCTTACTTATTGGTCAATTGAACGCATCGTATCAAGACTTTCTTTTTGTCTATCGCTCAAAAATAGGAGGACATTGAATTTGTGAAGGTTGCTGTATCCTCTTTCTGTGTGGAGAAACATTTTGAGGTTATTGCCATTAAAATAAAACCTTATAATATTATCATGGTAACTGTATATCGATCTCCTAATGGTGATCTCGATATTTTCATGGACAATCTAGAGGCACTCCTTATAAATCTCAACAAAAACAAAACTAAAACAATTATTAGTGGCGATTTCAATATTGAAATGGCTCTTCCAAACATGAGAAATAATATTTTAAGCAATATGCTTCGATCTTTCAACTGTTATTATGCTCCAGCCACTGTGTAGTAAGTCTAGACATGTATAATAAGTAGAGGTGGGATTTCTATGTAATTACGTATTTTGTTCCTTGCTATTTACATGCTGGGAAAAGAGATATCTTCACAAACCACTATGTTAGGATTACTGTAACTGAATTTCATTTTACATATTTTTACATATTTCTAAGTATATTACATATTCTTGTGATGTTACATAAAATTACATATTTCATTATTTTCTTGTTTCACATGTGTAAATTTCTCTATAAATTCTATACTGAAGCTATGTGGATAGTGTCACTTGCCACAATAGGATGATTAAGATCACTGATGGGTATTGAAAAGCAAGGAATGACCATACCAGGAAAGAAAGGGATGACAGATGATTGGCAGCCACTTAAGAGCATGACCACTACATGAAAAGAAACCTAATGGTTTTGCGAATTATTCCATAAAACTGTTGTGAATTCTCCACTCAATACTTTTCCTATATAATTTACATCTCCCTTTTAACAATACCTAATTTTTCTTTTCAAAGAGGTAGGCTACTGTTGTTTGGATATTCTAGTAATATTTTTAAATTTGTTCTTTTGTTGGGAATTCCAGTTAACCCTAAATCCTAAACTGTTTTTATTTTCATTCAGAATCAAAGTGGGTAAGTGAACAGTTTACTTCAGTTCTTTCTAGTACAAACATGGCACCAAAGTCATCTTTGGTGTCTTCAAAATTAAAATCATGGACTGCAATTGACTAGTGTTTTACGACTGACGGCAAAATAGTGATTTGTCAAGATTGCAACGAACACATAGGATGCTTTATGAAATCCCAGCTTGAACAGCATTTAAGAAGTGCACTGCATAGAAAAAACAAACAAGTACGTCAACCGACAAAGCAAATGCTTTTAACACAGATGAAAAATTTAACTTCAATTAACCCTTTCTATAAGGATTTGTGCAGTGCAATGATTGCTGCTAACATTCCATGGTACAAGATTCAAGTACCTGAATTCAGTTCTTTCTTGGAAAAACACTGACCATTCAACACAACGCAAAAACTATCTACATATCTGCTACGATGAGGTAATGGACAGCATAACACATCGGCGATTCTTTCATATGGGTTTCGGTTGATGAAACAACTGATTCTAAGAGACGTAACATAGCAAATCTCATGGTAGAAAAGTTGCAACCTGACAGTGCTTCTAACCCGTGTTTAATCTACTGCAAAGAATGGTGAGAATGCATTGAATAAATTAAAAACCGTTTTGAGAAAAAACCCTGAATTTTCAACAGTTTGCACTGTGTTTCAAATTCTAAAAGGGGACATTATAGATTGTCCTGAGGACATTTCACCGGGAAATATTCCTTTGCTAAAATTTGCCCCAGTCACATCATGCGATGTTGAGCGGTCATTTTCCGCTTATATGAACATTCTATCTGACAAACGGCTGTCATTCAGCCCAGAGAACTTAGAAAAATATTTAATTGTTCACTGTGCTGCAAAATTTAATGAATGAATGTCTTTAGTATTGGAATTTGCGTGTTTACTCATATTATAATATTTTTACTTGATAGGACTGAGAGCTAATATTCGAAATCAGATTAATACAATGTGGTTTCTAGGTTACATTTTCATCAAATAATAACTGTTCACTGTACTCAAAAATTTAATGTTAACGTATGAATGTCTCTTGAGCATAATGTTAAGAAATTGAAATGAAATATTTAATATTTTATATTACATATTTTGAAGATTTTACATATTTTTCTACATATTTCCCCAATTTTCACTACATATTTATGTACATATTTTCCAATTGATACTACATAAAAATCCCAGCTCTAATAATAAGTTACCCGTTCAAGCAGTTAAATTACTCATCTTTCAAATCTCATGTAAAGACTTGGCTGTCCAATAATCCATTTTACAATTTGACTGAGTATATGGAAAATCCTATCTCTCTGTGATACTTACAATTTCATTTTATTTGACCATGCCTATTGTACAATGTATCTAAGGGCTAAATAAAATTATTATTATTATTATTATTATTATTATTATTATTATTATTATTATTATTTGGTAGAAATAACATTTATCTTTTTCCATTTTTTGAATTCAGGCGTGTCATTAAAGAATTAATAAACACTCCGTCAGCATCCTATGACTCTTTCTCTAGCTGGAGGACTAAGAGGTTAACGTACAGCTCGTCGATTAAAAGTTGGATGAGACAATCCAAGTGATTTAAATTTATATAGAAAACACATTTACGCTATAATTAATTAATTTCATTTTCCAGTGGCATAAATATGATTGTTAGAAGTATATAAAGTAGTATATAAACTAGTGTTCTTATGGGTCTTCGTATTTTTGAACGGGAAGGGGATGGCAGACAAATATACAAGAAGATTACGGCATGTTTACCTGTTCAGGAATGACTGATGATGGTGTAACAACAATACATCGAAATGCATCTCTATTAATTACACAAATAACGAGGATCAAGCAAGGCACGGACTTCAAGACCGTTCAACTAACTCAAGAGGATATCGTTTGATGTTGGTCCTCATCATAAATAACATACACGCAACTATGCTACGCAACATTCTCACAAAATTAAATAACTGACATGCATATTGATATGCCAACTTACATAATTTTAAGGACAGATAGCGAATAATGCTACTACATCAAGATATTTAATCAACATTTTATCTCATCCAGTGTCTGGAAAAACATATTCTTATGTGTAAATTTTAATTTTAATTTTAACTTATGAATTTTATGTTTTTAAACAAGATACAAAACCAGTAATATACTAACACTGAGCTCAATGTTTCTACACTGGGCATACTACATCTTTTAATACATATTTTTATATACATGACCATAAATAACTAATAATAAATAGAACAAAATTTTATCATTTAAGCGTGTACTCCTTCATTTGCATTTCCTTGGTTTTCTTTGCTTTGCTTCTTCTGTTATTTATTCTCGAGTGGTATATAGGCGGAGATTTATATACTTCTAACAAACATTTACGCTAACTAAAATACATGCTTAATGCCGTTGAGCTCGATCAACATAATAAAATTAATAAGATACCAGATGCTCAACAAGATAAATTTTGTGTCGCCTAGGCCTTTCGGAGTTACCACACCATCTTCAAGGCATCTTTTTGCTGACTTGGAGCTCCAATAATTAAAATAAAAATGCTTTTCGTCACCCTCATAAAATCACTGCTACGGAACTATCTTCTGTGGCCTCCTCGCCGCGTGTCCGTTTTATTTTTTATGTTAATTATTGCAGCTCCAAGCCAGCAAAAGATGCCTTGAAGATGACGTGGTTTAACCGAAAGGCCTAGGCGACACAAAATATATATTGTATCTTGTATCTCGTATCTTATTTATTTTATTACATTTACGCTAAATTTAAACCCTTCAGATGTATAATGTTAATAAATTTTAATATACAAACTATGAAGATCGAAAACAATAAAGACACTGACCAAGGGTTTTAAGCATTCAAAATTATTAGTTGTTACAGTCTTTAATGTCAACAAAGAGAGTAAAATGTTGAATAACCACTAAAATTCTGTTGCATATCCATGCATTATTACGAGTATTAAGAACATAATTAAATCTATGACGGCTGGTCTAATCAAGCTTATTCTTTAAAAAATAAATTCTTAGAGAACCTGCACTATACACAATTATGAAAGAATATGTCTAGGGCATTATCAGTAATTGCAAAGCACATAAATCTGTACAAGTAAAGAAGGAAACTCTTCTCTTGTTGATATTTCATCTTGATTTTATTGCTGTATCAATATCAGGAAATTAGTTTTTTCTGTTTATTCTCCATAGGTCGATTTAA
Source organism: Ectobius pallidus (assembly GCA_964059195.1). Classification (NCBI taxonomy): domain Eukaryota; kingdom Metazoa; phylum Arthropoda; class Insecta; order Blattodea; family Ectobiidae; genus Ectobius; species Ectobius pallidus. The sequence continues at coordinate 133,998,271 of CAXKWD010000006.1, read as the reverse complement.
TGAGAAATGATGAAAGAAAATCACTCTGGCTTTCCTTTTAATGCCTAAGGGTGACGGCTTTTTATACATGTTCGTTTTAATGAATTGAGTATTTTGCATTTCTCTGCGATTGGAAAATGGCTTAATCAGATTTCCTACCCACTTAATTGAATAATAGCTGATGATTATGAAATTAATTGGCAAAATTATGTAATTAAAATTCTATTACGGAAAATATTTTGAAAACTTACACTGTGTAAAACACATGCTGAACTCAAAGTATTAAATTGAATGTGGAAAAGAAACATTTAGAAATTAAATTAGATTGAAAAAATGAGTTTCCCATTAATGAAGTTCAATGTATTTAGTATCATTAAATTCATTGCATATAATATAATCTATTACACAGACCAACAGCCATTTTGGTGCCTTAGAATTTACACTTATTCTTGGGTATATTTACTGTACGTCGCTGATGCCAAATGTGCCATTAGTTTTGCCCTATCAGCTTTAGTTTTGTGAGATATTATGCATATTATCCCATTTTACGTTGATATAAATAAAAAACAGTGCCTATTTTTAGCTTCTAAATCAAGTGAAGAAAAAAGCAACACACTAACATTACATTAACATTAGGCCTACAATAACAATATAACATGGGATCTTTCAAAAAATTGATATCACATATTGTACAGACATTTATGACTTATGAGCTGTCAATTTGAGGGCCAAAAAATAATCCAACTTTCAGTACGAAGTACAGTTTTCGTCCTACATGTCCAAAGTATGGTCAAGAACCCTCACTAGCTATATTATCAAGCAAGATTTTGTTTCGCTAGACTAAGAGTTCACGAATAAAATCTATATAAAAGTAGAGCTGGTAGAGAAAAACTGTTTACATATTTGGAATAAGCACACTAAGTATAGCCAAAATCCGGTAAAACATCTGAGACACCAAACAAAAAGTTCTTTTTTGTTGGGATGTGTTATCAGTGCCTGATGATGTAGAAGAAAATACGTTATGGTCTCAATTTTCACCAGGTTAGATAAATTCATTATTATTATAATCACCTTTAGACAAATAACAGGAATTTTAGAGGATGGATTACCCCTTTAAAGTTTTTCAATAGGGCTAATATTGAAGCGTGTCCAGTAATATGAAGAGTAAAAAATTTGATGCTATGGGGAGATTAGAATCACTGAAGAGGTTTTCTATCAAAATGAGAAAAATTAAAAGCTTATGGAGAATAATATTTTTTAAACAATACGGCATTAAACAATACAATTATTTTTCGCTACCAGACCACAGGTATTACGTACGGGAAGTACTCGTATTGTGTTACCTCTGAAATTCAATGTCGAGTTTTCAGAATGAATGGACGTTGAATCTAAATTAGAATTTTGGTTTTAAAAAAATATTTGTGTGTGTGTGTGTCAGCATAATTCAAAACAAAGTAAGTATGAAAAATAATTTGGATATTTGTGTTAATATAATTTCCTATGACTGTTACACAAAGCATGTTCACAACCTTATTTTACAGGTTCAACCACTTTACGTTTAGTTTTGCACGTTCTAGAAAAGGATTTTAACTTAAAAAAATGATGTAGGCTTACACTATTCTCACTGCATCTATAAATAATGAAACTTGTGAATGATACACTTTTCATGAAGTTGTCGGAAGGATAGTTATAAGCTAGTCATACTGGAATTTAAATATTTGCCTCGCGAATAACAGTGCTTTGTAAGAGGCTGGAACAACCGAATGTGGCCCCTTGGCTACTTTGTATCAGAATGAGAGGCTAGAAATGGTCAAAACCCTGATTAGGCTTTAGAAATTCATGAGTGTGTTTCATATCAAAATTATTCTGTGAAACGCTCTTTCACCTTTTGGCACGCACAACCAGGCACACAGTCAGGGTAGGGAGCCCACCCTCAAACACTTTCTTTTGGGTGAAGCTTATAATACATTCATTTTATTCAGTTCAGTTCATTTATTTTCCAATTAGCATTTCAAGTGTAAAATATTATGAAAGTTGCCAAGAACTTCTTACATAAGCTTTTAAAAGCATCTCTACTTCGATAGTTATAAGTGATAAAAATAAAAACGTCTTAGAGGAATGTTATTATATGCAAGAACTTTTGTACAGTACATCAGTTTTTTAATCCCGTTTTCTGTAGTAACAAACTGACAGGCCTCAAAGACTTATCACAACTCACTCAAGAATGGCTAATTTAGTGGGTTTAGCACTATTAGAAGAGCAGAAAAAATACATGAAATGGAAAAGATTCTGAGAAAATTCAGCCTTTTGAAAGTGGGAAAGATTCAGCTGTACTAGAAGAATTTTTTGGATGAAAACATAAGAAACTTTTAGAAACTTTTTATGCTTTTAATTTAAGTATCTCCAGTATGTACACAAGTGTCATAGGATGAACATCTTCCGGTTAACATTAACTGTGCACAGTGTTTTTCAGTTTATGATTTTTATTCCACATCAAACCTAAATTCAATGTTGTTCCATAATATGACCGTAGTCCATCTTGTGAAACATTTTGCCCGCCCTGATCTTGAATTCTGAATACGAGCTAGTGAACAACTAGTTCATTTTGTCTGTTCACTTCAACTCGTTTGCAAAGATCCCAGCAGTCAAAGTAGCAGATTTTCGTTAATCCTTCAACAAATTCTACATCGACATTTTATAGTTAACAATATGGGCGTCCACAGAAATTTTGTCAAGGGGGGCCAATGAACAAATTACTGCTACCTCCTCCATTATTACTATGCTGTTACTACCACAATCACTTTATTATTATTATATTATTATCATTATCATCATCATAATCATGATCATTATCGTCATCATTGATTTCCTATATATCCCTTGCAATTTCACAGGTACTTTTCATAAAAAATGCGACACTTTCATTGCCTTTATCTTCATTACAAAAAAATGTTTAGTGAATTATTCCTACATACTCATATCTAAGGTATTTAACTGTTACAATTTTTTTTTTCAAACAGTTCCAACTATAGTACGTGGAAACTTAAGCCTCACTTCATATTACTTGATTATAATAATTTAGTTTAGCAATTCTTCTGTAAACAAAATTTTCAGAGGGGGAACGGGCCTACCCTGCCCCCCTTCCGGACGGCCATGTTTAACAAATAGGTATTCAATAAGTCAAAGAAGAGAAACTGGCAATTTTTCCCATGTCATCTAAACCCAACGGAAAAATAGGCCGTAAGTCGATAATACAGCCTAGAAGAGAAGGCTGTATTGATCCGATGTAGTTATGAATACTATCCATCAAATGGAATTATTTTGCTAGAAAAGCATGAGCTGCTAACTTAATTATAATCGGACTTGAATAATCACCAACAACGAGAGAACAATGAATCAAAATACAACTGTCGAGTTCCCATTGCACGAATGGATGTTGTTGCTATGTTGACTACTTTACATTACGTGATTAAGTTCTCTTAAGTATCATTGCATTATTTGATTAAAACAATGCCATTACCGCTACGAGAGCTGTTACAGTGCGCTAGAAAACTATTCCGCTATTTGCCTCATCTAGCATTACTCAGCAATGAAATAGATCGTAAATTAATCAACAGTAAATTAGGACAAAGGAAACTACGACTTTTGCGGTTTACAGGAGTATGCAGTAAAAATTCCAGAACAAAATGCTGATATAGCTAAAATAAATAAATATTTTGCGAGAAATAAAGAAAATGCAGGTTGAAGTCATATATAGTGCTAGAAAGTTGATTACCTAAAAATGCCTGAAAACGTCCTATAAAATGGACTGAAAGTTATGAAATTGACATAAAAATATGAGACATAACAATATTTCAAAATATGTACTGTATTTAGAAAAGAGAATATAATGTAGTATCATTATAAACAATAATAAACAAAAGACAATATTTAAGTATTCTATATTTGTACTTTTAATTTGTGTTTTCTAATACCATTGCTATGTTTACTATTTGTACTTCTTCGTCTGACGGTAAGGATCCAAATCAAAAGCATTTTACTGTCTGGAGGTAAGGAATTATGAGATCGCTTTGTCTGTAATGTTGGAAAAGTCCATTCTGAAGACAAAATAGGGAAAAATGCAACGAAAGAATGAAAATTTCCTAAAAAATGATCAGTAGAGAATAAATTGTAAAAAAATGCATATCATAATAATAATAATCATAATAATAAATAAAAGTGGGCTATTCTTGCTACTTCTGGGGCGAGACGACTTTATACTACATCCTGCATTGTATGTGATGTCTCTGACAAAAGGTGACATTTCATTAACTTCCGAGACCTAATTATAAACGCTTATTTCACCATACTTTTGTAAAACATATCTAATTAATACTGGCTATATGATCAATAGGCATCGGAAGCTTAGGAAAATGTTTAGTTTGTTGGAATGTATATATTTCAAGACTGGTAGTAGATGTGTGCAAACTGTGGCAAATAAAGCCTTCCGGTGAAGTTTTATCTTGGCTGTTTTTTTTCCCTTTTCATTTTTGCCATTTGTAACTTCTTTGTTTTTAGGCTGTATGTAAGGCAATTCCATGCTTTAAAATATATGAATACTCTGTTAACAGTAATGAAAAAGTCTTAGTTCGAAATTGGGAATTGGTAATAAATTTCTTTTATACTATTCCCTAATTTAATGAAATATATATGCAACGACATATTTTATACGCCCAATTTCCTTTCATATTGAATACAGGATTAAAAAGGACACAATTTCAAAATAAACATTATTTCATATAATATCAGCCGAACATTCTAATGATTAAACATTTAAATAGGAATGCAATGGTATATTTACTTCTAGAAAAATTACGATTTTGAAATTTTAAAGACTTTCTTGAACTGATGTAATTTTTCCATCCAGTTGTCTTCATGGTATTGTTTTTATTCTATTACTTTAATTTCAGACTTATAAATTAAAAAAAAAAACTGTGTGGAAGAGGATGGTTAATTTAACTGTGATTATGAATACTAATCAATAAATAGCTTAATTAAAATTTTTCAAGTGTAATTGTTTTAAGTTAGATGTTTTGCATTTACGATTTTTTTGCGCAATATAATTTCAGTCTCGTTTATCGCCCTATTTTTCCTTTATTTGATGCCTTTCTAGGCGACTAAATACTATTTTCAGAGCCTAAAATTCCGAAGCCTTTGATCAAATAATGGGAATTTCATTTGTATTTGAGTACATATATTTAAGCTGAGTCTCTGCTGAAGTGTACTAAGTCTACTTTTGCAGAAAACGAGATAATGCATATTTCGAACTCTTAATTTAGGTAAGCATCGTATGCATATACTGTGAAATCAATTTTTCACTACTCAATACCGAAATAATATGTTATGTCGTGTCAGTATTCAAAGCTTCTTCCTTCGATTTCTCAAAATTTACGTTGGTGGACAACACTCAGATGATATCAGCCTACATCTTAATGTATTAAGTTGTGTTAACTCATATACTTAAAGGTCGCATTTCAGTTGTCACAGTATTGCCACGTGGCACGTATCACGTGGAATGTTGTGAATATGCAATACTAGGCACCACCTAAGTGTAATGACAGTATATTGATTGAAGGATAATTAATCTAGGTCTGAGTCTTCTTTTATGAACTGTAATATATTTTTTAATCTTGATAAACCGACCTCAGGGGTATTCAAAACAAAATACTTCAGTATGTACGTATACAATAATAACAATATTAATAACAATGACGATACTAATAAAAATAATAATAATCGACATGAGTGACTGATTTGGAAATGGGAAATAAGTCAGTTAACTGAAATTTATAAAATAACTTATTTAATTTGCCTAGTGCAGGCAACATGCAAACATTATATAAATAGTACGCCACATGAACAATAAATTAATAGGTCTAGATTTAGGTTCACTTCGAAATTTTTAAAGAATTATGTTAGGTAGACTATTCTTAAAACTTACCTATTTTAAAATGTACTGTTTGCAATACGGTATTTGCAAAATAACATCATAAAACATGCAGTCAAATGGTTTTACATGTGATATTACTAGCAAATGAATAAATAAATAGATAAATAAATATACAAATCTTTCTTTCTTTCTTTTTCATAGTTTTACCTCTCCCTTTTTAGGATTTAAGCGACCCAAGCCGCCCGGGCCTTACAGGGCCGCGACCTGTCGGGAGAGGGACTACCTTTGGATCACATACATACTTTTTTGACCAGACAAGGACATGGAGGGCCTCCCCGGATGAGTGATCAGCCCAATGCCGGGGCCACCTCCGAGACAGCACGAACACATAGGACGATACACACCATTCACACACACACTCACTCACTCAGAACAAGGCGAGGATGGGATGAAGATGATAATGACGGCCAGATGATATCCGGGGACCACAAGGGCCTAAAGTTACCCGACATTTGTCTCATAGGTGAGGGAAAACCCCGGAAAAAACCTCACCTAGGCAACTTGTCCCGACCAGGAATCGAACCCGGGCCCGCAGCGTGAGAGGATTGGACGCATCCCCTGAGCCACAGCGGTGGACAAATATACAAATAAATAACATAATTCAGAAATATGCAAAGTCAACTCAAATTAACACGCCTACACTAAACCATAGCCCATCGGTATGCACTTGCTCTCTGGCTAGCTTTGTTGGCAGAGCATCGGCCCAGAAAGCCGAAAATGATGGATTTAAGTCCCAGTGTCCGAACAATTTTTCTCCTGAAATATCCTAAACAGTTGAAAATAATAAACGATACATATTAGCACATTAGTCGGAACAGATTTACCATGACTATGGTCATTAGTGACGTAGACAATCAAGAAAAATATTTCTGTATAATACACGAGATCACTCTAACAGCCAGCTTTCATATAGATTTACATTTCAGCCATAAAATCCTTAGAACGTTCACGGGGAATGAATTACATCAGTTTTTATTTTTTTTTATTTTTATTTTATTTTACTAAAACAAGTATGGTCGTAGAGTATTACAGAAGCTTTCAAAGGTTTCTGATCCCTGATCTCTGCCACACACATTACAGGTTTCAATAATGTAAAAGAATGGCACTCTATACTGTGTCAGTGTGAAAAGCCACCACTTTTCTAGTCCACTGCAATAAATTCTATAGATATATTAATGTTAAAAATCTTGTTTATTCTGAAACAGCGGGGGTTAGATACCTGACCATCGGACGTTGAACCGTTCTCTGATGCACTACAAATGGTTAGTTTTGTTGTTCTACGTAATTAATAATTATCTCGTTGTGTTTTTGCGAGACTGAAGTTATATGCTAATTACCATAGTCATCTCTATATGAATTCATGTGGAGGACAACTCCATTATGCGACACTTCCGCCAATAATTAGTGTTATGTGCCAACCACTACATGGATATATCGTCCTGTTAAAATAGAATGCTTCCAAACGAACTATAATTAGATTTTTTGTTTCATTCCCACTCTCCCATAGTGTACATGGTTTTCAGCTAGATTCACAAGAAAATCAAGAAATAAATATGGCATACTCGTACGGAAGACGGAAGGCGGCTCATGTCGGTTTGCAGATGACATTATATTAATAGCAAGATCGGCGACGAACTACGAACAAGTATTAATAGATTTATATGACGTAAATAAGTAAAGAAACGGGTTGGCCCACAAAACTAACCATCATAGGTAATCTCACGAGAGTTTACGAGTTTATCGATAGATTTGCGACTGCGCATGAATAAAAATGTAACGGATTATACAAATAATAATTACTTTCTTACTTTGTTATATAAAAACAAAACTAACAACTGCGAGAACACAGAATACTATGAATCAACCATCCATGAATCGATTCGAGTTACCATGTTGTAACCAATGCTACCAATGGTGCAAATAAGACATAGTTAACCTAATTCAGGTAAGCTAACAGGAGAACTGAATTAAAACATTCGAACTTGCTTGCACCGAATTGAAATCGTGTTTTTAATCAATGTAGGCCTACATTTATATTAATTCAATTTTCAAACAAGATAGACCTATGTTGTATAAAATAATGTGCTTTTATTGTGTTCACTGGCAGCATGTGACGTAGTATTCACTGCACGTTGATAGCTACATATTTAGTAACGAGCTGATTTTTATCACATAAAATCGCATGGTCGTATAAGTTAAACGATCGTGATTGGTCTGAATCCTAGGAACTGTTAAATGTTAATGGTCAATATCAAAGTGAATGGAATAGTCTATATAAAAGTACGGTATTAAAATTAAAGAATTTTAATATCCCAATGTTGGGGTCACCTCCAAGACAATGGCGTATTGGACGAGATATACTAGTCGTACTAGTGTTTTCACTCATGCAGACCAAGGAGCGGGTAGAATGGAGATGATAATGACTAGAGACCGGATTTTAAAGGGAAAATTTTCACCCAAAAAAGGACGAAAAAAGGGAAAATTATTGCCGAAAAAAGGTGGAAAAAAAGGGAAAATTATTGACAAAAAAAGTTGCGAAAAAAGGGATATAAAAGTAAGAGAGTGTAAAAATTCAACAGAGAGATACTTATTTGTTTTATGTAAAGCCTTTGCTTGCTCTACAGCTGCTGATTCTGTAACATCTAATGACTGAATAAATTTTTTGATCTTGTTGAAATTCTCACAGAGGAAAATAGCATACGAAATCCATGTTCCCCACCTTGTTATAATGGGAAACTTAGGCAATGGCAAGCCTGTGATTTCCCTGTAACGCTCTATTCTGCTGGGAGGAATTATTTTTTCAATGGTGAATCAGTGAAAACAATTTTTAATGTTTTCATATTACTAAATACTGGGTAATTTACGAATTTTTCAAAATAAATTAGCAAAAAAGGTACTGGAAAGGGAAAGTTCCTAAAAAAAAGGAAAAAAAGGGACGTTAAAACCAGGTCATTTGCAGTTGAAACTTACTCAGTAATGTCCTGTTCAATTTTATCACATTTTGTGATGAAATATAAAAAAAGGAATTCCCTTTAAAATCCGGTCTCTAATAATGACGGCCGTTTTGAAGTAACAGCGTAAGTTACAGATAACTTTGTGTTTTTCCTGGTAATACTGCCCTCCAATCCAAAGGTTGAGGAGGGAAATATTCTTATGAACATAGCATTATCCTTTTCTATGACAGTAATTATCCTTCATTACTTCATTTCTATACAAAGTTTATAGTTTATAAGTTCCTTGTTCATTTACAATGTCGCTTTAACTAGCACTTTAACAGTTACGAAGTTTCTTTATCATTAATATACACTGAACAGAGAGCCCTACTAAAATTTGTGGAATGAGCAAGTTAATCTCGCTTTTAGACTCTGGAGTTTTAAAGAGGGTGGAATCTCAAGAGAGAAAATAGCTGGTTGTGGATTAATTCAAACACAAGGTGAAGTCTTGCTAATGGAAAAATATTCTTAAGACTTTATAAGCATGACGCTTTCAGCAAAACATCTTCAAACAATACGTTAAAACCTGCTCTATAGTCGCATTTTCAAAATTCTCTAATTCACGTAATTATACCAATGGGGTCTTAAGGGAAGGGAAAGTAAAAATATGCATATATCACGTGGGTGAACATTTTCAAATTAAATATTTTATAGAGTAATAATCTGTAGAACTTGATTTATCATCCATCAAATTTTAAGGCCCCTCGGCTGTACAGAATGAGAATATTTTGAAAAATAAGGCGTATAAAAAATTCAAAAAAATATGTATGGTATGGTATATTATGTTAAAAATAAACTAGTTTCTTTTTATTTCCCTCCCAACAATTGTCGCAATTCCACTTGTATTTATGGAAACCCAACCCCTAAATACTGGGTCCAAGGGATATGCTGTTGAACCAAGTTCATAAAATTAACGAACTACAGTGATGTACAGAATTTCCGTAAATAAGGATATGGAAATATAGGTTATTTTTAACAGATGAGTAACTTTCCGAAGTCGAATAAAGAGAAGTGAATACAATGTCTGCCGCACTACACATTAATTTGGATTTAACATAATTGTACAAAAGCTAAAGGTTAAAACAGGAAACAACTTAATGGTCTTCTTCAAACGCCGAAACAATATCCAATTATCCGGCATAGAAAACGGAGAGAGGCCACTTTGGCCACGAATAGAAGACTAATGATTCGATCAATAGCAATTAGGCGTCATGATATAGCCTTGTGTTTTGTTTCTGCTCTCACTTTTCTCATCGTAACAGGCGATTTTCAACTTGTTTTTTATTAAGTGCCAGTATGGTACTTTATGAGATTGTGTGGGGGACGAAAAAATGTCTGTCCGTCTGTCTGTCTGTCCGTCCGTCCGTGCGTCTGTACGCACCATAACTCAAATACGCTTCTTCGGATTTTCATGAAACTTGGAAAACACAATTATAATGTCCATGGGAAGAACCCTATTGATATTGAACCAAATCGGTTCACCGGTACCGGAGTAATGCCCAATTTAGTGCCTATTTTTATAGATTATGGCGCTTTTCTAATAGAAAGGCGCCATAACTCAAGTACGCTATATCGGATTTCCATTAAACTTGGTATACGAATTTATGACATCCATGAAAAGTTCCCTATTGAATTTGAACCTAATCTGTTGTCCGGTACCGGAGTAAAACCCAATTTGGTGTCTATTTTAAAGGCGCAATAACTCAAATGCGCTTTATCGGATTTTATGATACTTCGTATACGCATTTATAATGTCCATGGGAAGACGTCTATTGATATTCGACCAAATCGGTTGTCCAGTACCGGAATAATCCCAAATTTAGTGCCTTTTATGTTAGTATATGAGAAGTCATCCCAGGAATCTGAATATTGATATTCTGCCAGAGAATTGTTCAAAACATACCGAACCAACTGTTATTTCCAGATTCAAGCCGGTCAATAGCACTTAGTAATTTTTTCCAACATAGAGAAATACATTTTTAAAAATAAGTTATGTACATGTTGCCAAGATACTACTAAATTCTTGTACGCCATCAAAGAATTTTGTTGCTAAGAGATCGTTCTTCATTTTCGGCGTGGATCAAAATTAGTAGTGATTTGAGAAACATTTCTGTTTCTCAAAAGCATATAAAATGGAATCTCCGAAGACTTCAACTTCCGAAACCACACTCACTAGGCTTAGAATTCAGGTATTTATAGCCTGTGGTTTTTGTCCTGGTTTCTTTTATAACTTCGGCATGAGTAGGCTACTGTATTCTTGTGTGGGTTTGCACCTGTGTTGATGTGGGTATTTAAAGAATTTTATTTGTAATCTTGGAAGCGTATTTCTTGCGTGAAACACCCAAATTAGAAGATAAAGCGTATAATTTTAATAAATATTATTGCTTCATTTAATATTAAAGAGCCCATTATATCCATGTAGGAGATAATGGTTTAAGAACTTCTGACTTTTATAGCCTATAACGTTATTTCAAACCGTATTTTGGAATGTTGCCTAATGGAATTAGTGCTTATGTAATTTTAGAACAACGTTTTTTATGAAGTTATAGGCCTAGCAGCGCGTCTCATGTTGTACTGTAGATACTGTAGATACAAGTCATTTATTGATAGTCTACAGCAGAGGTACACATAGTTCCTCGTATAGGCCTAACCCGCCGGCCGCGGAAGAGTTTGATCAGGTCCTTAGCGTAGAGAAAATGTTGATACGAGCGAACAAAGATAACATCAACCTGCATACATAAATGTAGTAGACCTGGTCCGGGATCGAACTCTCAATCTTGCGCACAGAAAGCCAGCACGATACTGACTGTACCAAAGCCGACTCACTTATTTGTAAACTGATGCAATCCAGAAGGAATAACTTCAACAAAGGAAGCCTTGTTCGGTTTATAACATCCTTGCAAACAAATATATTGAAAATCAGAGTCTGAGCACAAAGATATCTGCGTTTGAGACTATGAGAATGTTTGGAGAATCCATGTTATTACATCTGTTTCTTGGAGTATTGTAAATATAAATAAAATCGCTAAGAAGTTCACACAAAATTAACCTAAAATGGCGCAATGAAATAATGTGTGTTCACAGAATCGACTGCTCAGAGGGGAGGGAATCGTTGGGTCACGTGGTGCAGGCAAGGGCTGAAACTTGATGGCGGTCTATATGGTGATCAGCAAATAATTAGCTTTAATGAAATTAGATTAGACCATGTACCGTATTTTTATTGAATATCCAAAATTGGATTGAACCCTATTTCGCCCGAAGGTATATTAGGGTTAGAGATAATGAAAAAATGAGTTAACAATAGTTATTTATGAAACAAGTGGCGAAAACGAGATTTTCTATGTTCGCGAAACGAGCCCGTAAGAGCGTGTGTAGCAATCCTACGAGCAAACTAAAACCATTTTACCATGTGTAACATACAATATGTTTTAGACAGACGTTAATATTTGTGAAATACAAATTTTATTGCGTGCCGTGCAGCGATATTGGGAACTTCCAGCCGTCCTGCCACCTAGTATGCACTTGTGCAGCAAGGCTTTGATTTTCTGGTGCATGGCTCCCAACATATTATGGGATGGAGTGGAGAACGCTTTCCAGCGATCAAGGATTACCAAAATATTTTTTTCTTATCGAGGCTAGTGTTCACGGAATGACAGTGATGAAATTAACTGCTTTACTAGAAATTCTTATAAGATAGAAGAATAATTTCTTTAACATTTGTTAATTGTTTTTATTTGTGTTATTTTTTATGCATAAGTAACTTAATCGTTTTAGAACTTATTTTTGATGCATTATGCCATAACAAGGTAAGTAAAAAACATTTGAAACTTTGTTCACGACTTATATTAATGACTGGCTTAAAAGACCCGGCGTCGCCCGGGTTTTGTATTTTGTAATTGGAAATTAGCTTATGAAGGATTTTCAATTTTAAATTCTAGGTCCTTATATAGGCATTTATAATTTGAAATAGGATGAACGACTTATTACACTCAAACTATTCCCTCAGAAAACGCTTGATATAGTTTTTTATGGCTCATAGAGGATCTAGAATGTTGCATCCCATCGCTTGTACAGTGCACAGCAAGCCTGGTAGAGGTTTAAATAAGAAGAAACAGAAATTCCTGTAACATAAAATTGTAATATCGAGGCGGGAAATTTCCCACTCTTATGTTACCATAAAGCATTATCACTTTCATACTTTTCTCTCCAAAAACCTGCGATATAGGCCTAATATAATAATATACACATTACCATACCTCGTTTTGTTTTCTCTATGTCCAGGGTAGAGAAAGTTATGTGATTCCATTATTTTAGTGGATTTCATTCTGTAATATTTATTTATAACATGAATTATTTTGATAACTTCTCTTATTTGTCAAAATTGCATTTCATTTGTTTTTTCCAAGCCCACCTGATACCATTTGGCAACAATATATTCTGTGATTTGGAATTGATAATTCTATGTAAAAAGGGATTAAGTATTTTCAAAAACATTTAATTTTTGGCATTTAGAATCAGAATTTTTCAAAATCCTTTCTTAGTGAGCACCTACATTATGAAACGAAGGTACTGTCAAAATTCCAAGTCTCTACCTGTTATAGTTTAGGCTGTACGTTGATTCCTGTCATTCAGTCAATCAGTCAGTCAGTCAGTCAGTCATTCATTCAGTCAGTCAGGACAAAGCCTTTTATATATAAAGAGATACTACAGAAACCTCTACATGCAGGCACAAATTTGGATTTACGCAATTGGCTATGCAATATATGAGTGTTCAAGGTAAGTGTATATGCATTGATTTGATTTAGGCGCGCAACATAACCAAGGTAAATTGACTTTCCTTCATATTGCAAAGATATCTTTATATCTTCAGTTATCATTGATTTAAACTAAGGAAGTATATATTTCTGCGAGTCAATACCCTGGAGAGATTTCTCAATACTTGATATGAGTACTTGAAGAAGAGTTCGTTTAAATACATTATAGAACTGTTTATTCGGGTTAATCTCAACGACATATTCCACCATCAATTTCACTCACCTGAAACTAAGTCACATATCACAGATTTATTGCTAGCACATTATTTGCTAATATTGACAAATATGATACCATATTACTCAATTATAAATATTATATAGGCCCTTTTACAGACTTTCAAGAATTCTAAGAAGAGGTGAATAGTTATTTATGTATCGAGTAACTTATGCAAAGCATGGCTTTAGCCAAAAACATGGGATGTAGACTTTTACAGCTTATTCCTTCGGTAGAACAATAACAAACTTTCAACAAAAAAATATTCATCGTCCTAGTTTCTTCTGCTTAAGCAACTTGTCTCTTTCCGATCTCCCTGCGGTGGGTCTTTTGAATATATTAGGTAATTCTCCCCTCTGTGTCTAGGTCCTCAATAACTTGCACGAAACTGTGTTCTTCGAGCTACGAGTTCTGCCCAACCATGTCTACATGATTATTAGGTGTTAGGTTATATAGAAGTTGAATTTCATCACTAAATGTGTCCTTCATTCCCTTTTCATTTATCTCGGTATTGTCTGAAAAATTTTCTCTGTAGGTCTACCTTGTTCTCGAATATTCTGAGTCTTTTGTTCTGAATTGTCGAAAAACGAATCCAGTTTCGCATCTACAGAGCACTACTCATAACATAATTGTTTTACATAACCCAAATTTCAGCTCATGATACAGCAGCGGAGGAGATAGCAGCTCATGATAGAGCAGCGGAGGAGATAGCAGCTCATGATAGAGCAGCGGAGGAGATAGCAGCTCATGATAGAGCAGCGGAGGTGATAACAGCTCATCTTACAGAAGCGGAGGAGATAGCAGCTCATGATAGAGCAGCGGAGGAGATAGCAGCTCATGATAGAGAAGCGGAGGAGATAGCAGCTCATAATAGAGCAGCGAAGGAGATAGCAGCTCATGATCGAGCAGCGGAGGAGATAGCAGCTCATAATAGAGCAGCGGAGGAGATAGCAGCTCATAACAGAGCAGCGGAGGAGATAGCAGCTCATAATAGAGCAGCGGAGGTGATAACAGCTCATCTTACAGAAGCGGAGGAGATAGCAGCTCATGATAGAGCAGTGGAGGTGATAACAGCTCATCTTACAGAAGCGGAGGAGATAGCAGCTCATAATAGAGCAGCGGAGGAGATAGCAGCGCATGATACAGCAGCGGAGGAGATAGCAGCTCATAATAGAGCAGCGGAGGAGATAGCAGCTCATAATAGAGCAGCGGAGGAGATAGCAGCTCATGATCGAGCAGCGGAGGAGATAGCAGCTCATAATAGAGCAGCGGAGGAGATAGCAGCTCATAACAGAGCAGCGGAGGAGATAGTAGCTCATAATAGAGCAGCGGAGGTGATAACAGCTCATCTTACAGAGGCGGAGGAGATAGCAACTCATGATAGAGCAGCGGAGGTGATAACAGCTCATCTTACAGCAGCGGAGGAGATAGCAGCTCATGATAGAGCAGCGGAGGAGATAGCAGCTCATGATACAGCAGCGGAGGAAATAGCAGCTCATAATAGGGCAGCGGAGGAGATAGCAGCTCATGATAGAGCAGCGGAGGTGAAAACAGCTCATCTTACAGAAGCGGAGGAGATAGCAGCTCATAATAGAGCAGCGGAGGAGATAGCAGCTCATGATACAGCAGCGGAGGAGATAGCAGCTCATGGTACAGCAGCGGAGGAGATAGCAGCTCATAATAGGGCAGCGGAGGAGATAGCAGCTCATGATAGAGCAGCGGAGGTGATAACAGCTCATCTTACAGCAGCGGAGGAGATAGCAGCTCATAATAGGGCAGCGGAGGAGATAGCAGCTCATGATAGAGCAGCGGAGGTGATAACAGCTCATCTTACAGCAGCGGAGGACATAGCAGCTCATGATAGAGCAGCGGTGGTGATAAAAGCTCATCTTTCAGAAGCGGAGGAGAGAGCAGCTCATAATAGGGCAGCGGAGGAGATAGCAGCTCATGATAGAGCAGCGGAGGTGATAACAGCTCATCTTACAGAAGCGGAGGAGATAGCAGCTCATGATAGAGCAGCGGAGGAGATAGCAGCTCATGAAAGAGCAGCGGAGGTGATAACAGCTTATTTTACAGCAGCGGAGGAGATAGCAGCTCATGATAGAGCAGCGGAGGTGATAACAGCTCATCTTACAGAAGCGGAGGAGATAGCAGCTCATAATAGGGCAGCGGAGGAGATAGCAGCTCATGATAGAGCAGCGGAGGTGATAACAGCTCATCTTACAGCAGCGGAGGGGATAGCAGCTCATGATAGAGCAGCGGAGGAGATAGCAGCTCATGATACAGCAGCGGAGGAGATAGCAGCTCATAATAGGGCAGCGGAGGAGATAGCAGCTCATAATAGGGCAGCGGAGGAGATAGCAGCTCATGATAGAGCAGCGGAGGTGATAACAGCTCATCTTACAGAAGCGGAGGAGATAGCAGCTCATGATAGAGCAGCGGAGGAGATAGCAGCTCATGATAGAGCAGCGGAGGTGATAACAGCTCATCTTACAGAAGCGGAGGAGATAGCAGCTCATGATGCAGCAGCGGAGGAGATAGCAGCTCATGATAGAGCAGCGGAGGTGATAACAGCTCATCTTACAGAAGCGGAGGAGATAGCAGCTCATAATAGAGCAGCGGAGGAGATAGCAGCTCATAATAGGGCAGCGGAGGAGATAGCAGCTCATGATAGAGCAGCGGAGGTGATAACAGCTCATCTTACAGAAGCGGAGGAGATAGCATCTCATGATAGAGCAGCAAAGGAGATAGCAGCTCATAATAGGGCAGCGGAGGAGATAGCAGCTCATGATAGAGCAGCGGAGGTGATAACAGCTCATCTTACAGAAGCGGAGGAGATAGCAGCTCATGATAGAGCAGCGGAGGTGATAACAGCTCATCTTACAGAAGCGGAGGAGATAGCAGCTCATAATAGGGCAGCGGAGGAGATAGCAGCTCATGATAGAGCAGCGGAGGTGATAACAGCTCATCTTACAGCAGCGGAGGACGTAGAAGCTCATGATAGAGCAGCGGAGGTGATAAAAGCTCATCTTACAGAAGCGGAGGAGATAGCAGTTCATAATAGGGCAGCGGAGGAGATAGCAGCTCACGATAGAGCAGCGGAGGTGATAACAGCTCATCTTACCGAAGCGGAGGAGATAGCAGCTCATAATAGAGCAGCGGAGGATATAGCAGCTCATGAAAGAGCAGCGGAGTTGATAACAGCTTATTTTACAGCAACGGAGGAGATAGCAGCTCATGATAGAGCAGCGGAGGTGATAACAGCTCATCTTACAGAAGCGGAGGAGATAGCAGCTCATAATAGGGCAGCGGAGGAGATAGCAGCTCATGATAGAGCAGCGGAGGCGATAACAGCTCATCTTACAGCAGCGGAGGGGATAGCAGCTCATGATAGAGCAGCGGAGGAGATAGCAGCTCATGATACAGCAGCGGAGGAGATAGCAGCTCATAATAGAGCAGCAAAGGAGATAGCAGCTCATAATAGGGCAGCGGAGGAGATAGCAGCTCATGATAGAGCAGCGGAGGTGATAACAGCTCATCTTACAGAAGCGGAGGAGATAGCAGCTCATGATAGAGCAGCGGAGGAGATAGCAGCTCATGATAGAGCAGCGGAGGTGATAACAGCTCATCTTACAGAAGCGGAGGAGATAGCAGCTCATGATGCAGCAGCGGAGGAGATAGTAGCTCATGATAGAGCAGCGGAGGTGATAACAGCTCATCTTACAGAAGCGGAGGAGGTAGCAGCTCATAATAGAGCAGCGGAGGAGATAGCAGCTCATGATACAGCAGCGGAGGAGATAGCAGCTCATAATAGGGCAGCGGAGGAGATAGCAGCTCATGATAGAGCAGCGGAGGTGATAACAGCTCATCTTTCAGCAGCGGAGGAGACAGCAGCTCATGATAGAGCAGCGGAGGAGATAGCAGCTCATGATAGAGCAGCGGAGGAGATAGCAGCTCATGATAGAGCAGCGGAGGAGATAGCAGCTCATGATAGAGCAGCGGAGGAGATAGCAGCTCATGATAGAGCAGCTGAGGAGATAGCAGCTCATAATAGGGCAGCGGAGGAGATAGCAGCTCATGATAGAGCAGCGGAGGTGATAACAGCTAATCTGACAGCAGCGGAGGAGATAGCAGCTCATGATAGAGCAGCGGAGGAGATAGCAGCTCATGATAGAGCAGCGGAGGAGATAGCAGCTCATGATAGAGCAGCGGAGGAGATATGTGCTCATAATAGAGCAGCGGAGGAGATAGCAGCTCATGATAGAGCAGCGAAGGTGAAAGCAGCTCAGGATAGAGCAGGATGGAGTGGTTATAAGAATTGAAGAAAAATGATATTGAGAAAAATCTTCAGTTTTCATGTACGGTTCCAACAACTAAGGCCTTTAACCAAACAGTTTGCAAATTTTTGTAAAGTTTCTATCAACATTGTAGACCTTATAATAAAGAAGTAATTTGATGAATGTGGAAGTTCTTTTATTTTAGTGTAATGAATTAGCTTCGTTGTTAAACAGCTTTGTAGTTGACACCTAAATTACGGCAAGAGTCAAAATTTTCAACCATAATATTACTCTATATAAGCTTAATTTTTTTTCGTTTGGAAGATGCCTGGCTTTTTCAATCCACTTCCAGAACAGAATCATTGATCAAAACGTAGGATAGAATAACTCTGTAAAAGTATATAATGCTGATCAGCAATCCTAGGAATGTTTGTAGGCTAAAAAAACAAATATGTATTTACATAGAAATCCTAGAACTGCTGATCAGCGTTTACAGCAATGTCGCATCAATATTAAATCATTCTGCCAGTTTTGATTTCTATCTATATCCTAGAATAGTAATATTCCTGGAATAATTTCGTATTACTATATACGCAAACTTATTGGAGTAATTATAACAAGGTACAGAACAGTGCTATCAGAACATAAATTCATTAGCTCAGTCTTTAGGTAACCTCTGAGTATAACCTCGAATGTATAGTTATTTGACTGCCATCTTAGCATCTTCGCCATTTTAATATTCCCTCTCTACATTCCGAGTATTCAGACATTAAGTCACCCCTTTTATTGCTACTAATTTGTATACGGTTCGTGGCCTACTGTGCCCTATGGAACATTACGTAAGAGGCAGTTATAAATAAACTTACAAAGTATAAAATAGTGGTGTTAAACTGGCATGCACTACCATGTGTGACGAGAATAATGTTATTAATTAAGATGCATTTACAACGCTAGTTAGGTGATGTAATGCTTTGGATTGAAAATTAATAGACTCGGCACTCGATATCCCGGCAGTTCGGATTACTCGGCAACCAAGATGGGAAAAATAAAATCAAGTAAACTGATGTAAGCATGTGCCAGAATGGTTTTCTTTAATCAGTGATGATTGCAATTATAATATGCATAAAATAAGTTATTTTTGTAATCGATTTCCGAATTAACCTCCACACCGATTCATTAAGCAGGGCTTACGGAGAAACAAAGGTCTTAAGATTGATAAGCATTTGTGAAGGAATGTATGGAGAGTGTTATTTGTCAAACTTACCTGTATTGCAACTTCCAAAGCCGTATATGAACACTGTAAAACAATATGCTGCCATGAGAACTGATTTGCATTTGATAAATTCTTTCTAATATATTACCATAAAACAGGCACTAAATTGGGCACTACTCCGGTACAGGTTAACCTCTATGGTCCCATGTCAATAGGCTTCTTCCCATGGACGTTTTAAAAGCGTATACCAAGTTTCATGAAAAACCGATAAAGCGTATTTAAGTTATTGCGCGTGCAGACACACGGACGGACAGACAGACAAACAAACAGAGGGACAGACATTTTCCCGATCTGGAGGTTAACTCGGAAATCGATTACAACAATGAATAAACAAATGCATTCTGGCACTTGGTTACATCAGTTTGCCTGATTTTATTTTTATTCTTCCATTGTTAATAAAATTTACTTTTTAATCTTACTGATAAAATATGCTACAAATGGAAAGGTTTAAAAATTTGCTTTATATGGAGGTTTGATTACTGTAACTCTGGAATAACGTAGGCTTATCGCAGAACGAGCAATCCTTTCACGATTCACCCATGTTTCATTAGATCTTAGTAGCATGTAACAACGATCCATAAACCTTCATTTGAAGTAGACCACTTACGCAAATGTTCTGTCCTTCTTAGATCATACTAAAATTTATTTATACGATGCACTTTCTATAAATAGGGTTCTTTTTTTTTTTAATTGTCTCCACTACTTCGAAAATTTGCTACAGACATCAATTAATTAAACATATTATAAATAAGTTTTCATAGGTAATTAAATTTTAGGTTGGAAACACCCTTACGACTTTATCACTGTCGTTTATTCACTTCCACTTCATTGCTGGTGAACGTATATAGGCTACATATAATGCAGCTTTTTTAAACATGAAGAGTTGAACAATTAGTCCTTTCCACAGCCCGGCAATCTGAGTCACGGCGGTGAAGCCTAGCCTTGCGCTATGCCGCCATCTTGCCTCACCTGAAGACACTCATTGAACTACACGTAATTCAATGGGAAACTATCACGAGAACTTAGATTAAAGTCTATTTTCACAATTTTCTATTGGAAATTTTGTATCCACTAGTGAACACACTGAAACCACATTGAAAAAGCACGTCCTCTTGCTATTTTTCTCAAGTATTGATTCCTATTACTTGCTAAAAATTAGGTTTTTGAGGTGAAACTTCTTTAGCCGCGGAAGGATTAAATCGAGAGCATGCGTTACGGACAAAATCGTCAGGAAATTGGTGTTATGCTCAAAATCGTCGCGAAATTAGTTTGGTGTGACAGAACGGACTGCACAGAAAACAAAACTCAATAATTAATCTTATCCAAAATTTAAAAAATCGAAAATTCCAAAATTTAAAAAATAAAAAAATTCAAATTAAAAAATTGAAAATCCAAAATTTTAAGTCTAAAAATCCTAAATTAAAAATAAAAAGAAATTAAAAATATAAAATTCAAAAATTCAAAATTCCAAAATTCAAAGACCCAACATTTAGAAAATCCAAATTTTTAAAAATAATCTAAAGTAAAAAAATCCAAATATCCAAAATTTAAAGAATAAAAAATCTAAAATTTTTTAAAAATTCAAAAAATAAAAAATCCTAAAGTCCAAAATTTTAAAAATAAAAAATAAACAATTCACAGAGATCTAAAATAAAAAATCCAAAATTTAAAATTTAATATCCAAAAGTTTAACCTTACTGTACCAAGAGGTATATTAAGGTTATAGTTATTTACAAACATAAATTAAAGCATAACATATGAATATTAATATTATAGTGCATAAGATGGCTTATATGTTAATAGTTACTTACAAATGTTATAACACATTCTTAAATTCTTAAGGAAGTAGGCCTATGAATAATACAAGAAATAGCTATCAATGTATGCTTACAGTTATTTATAAAAATATAAAACATTCCTAGTAACTAAAGCATAATATTATTTACAATGCAAAAAATACGCATAAATTGAGGTTAAGTTTATTTGCAATTTCTAAATGCTAAAGTAATATATGACTATTTACAGTGTATGAAATAGTTAACAATATTAGGTTATGGTTATTTACAACCATATAATACATTCATAGAAACTAAAGCATGTATAATGCATGAAATGGCTAACAATAATAATGAAAGGCCTACTTACGAATGTATTGAAACGTGTTCCTTTCCTTGTTTCTTTTTGTCGTAGTATGAAAAATTACACCCGAATACCACACAGGTATTCACCATTTTAGACAAAGTATTTATACTCCTCAGTCCAATTACATTATTAGCTAAAATGCTAAAATTCACATCGCTGTAACGCTCTTGTGGCTTGTACTCGATCAGCTGCTACAGTGTAGTAATATGGCGGTCCGCTCATCAACGTGGCTTCACTGCCGCCAATAGTACAGCATACACCATTGCCGATCTATCCCTATATATCTGTGGTCCTTTCACATTCGCCAGAGGTTTCAAGGCCAAACGTAGCAAGCCTATGATACTCCCACTTACCGTGCTCATACGACATCATACCCCTCCAATGCCAGTCACATGACAAGCCAGTAGGTAGTTCCCCCTTGGTGTCGTATGAGTGTGTGCGACAGCGCAGCTCCTCTGCGCAAAGGGGAATACAGTTGACTGCTGATCAGTGCACTGCAGTGGGGGCATATTAGACGTGAGAAGTTGTGGCCTTGAAACCTCTGGTGAATGTGAAAGCACTATAATATTTATTATTATGGTTTGTTTAAGCTAAAAATAAAGCTTACTACATTGGGAATAGGGCAATTAACTTTAAACAACTGAATAAATATAAAACTTAAACAAAACAGGTGGCTTTAGTTCTATGAAGTTTAAAAGAAAACTACAAAAAATGGGGGTCTCCGCAAGTAATATTATCATGTAACTTATTTTTTACGAATACATTTAAAATTTTACTAAAACTTTTAATTAACATTAGCCTATTATAAGATATTGTCCTGCAGAAACGCATACCATTTATAACGCTACGCCCCTTGATTGCTACAAACTTTATATAAACTAAACTAAACTCCGTGGCGCTACATCCCCGGAAGGACTTGGCCTACCACCCGGCCGCTGCATCATCTCCCGTAGGCAGATGGCAGGATTGGGGGGCATGTGGTCAGCATGCCGACACCCACGGCTGTTAATGGTGGTTTTCTGGACCGGAGCCGCTACTTCTCTATCAAGTAGCTCCTCAGTTTGGAATCACGAGGCTGAGTGCACCCCTACCAGACCTCCCTACCTCAGAAAAATCCGAGGAGGTACCGGGAATCGAACCCGGGCCGACGGATCTGTAGTCAGCAACGCTAACCACAAGACCACGCCAGCGGACACAAACTTTATATATTTAGTCATATTTACTCCATATATTAATTTTATACTTATAGCAAATATGTACATGTAAAATATTCAGATGTATAGTATTAATAAAGTATAAGGTTTCAAAAATGTAGCATGTTTAAAATTTAAGACGTTTATATTGCAATATTAATTTTTCTTGTTATACTATGAAGCCCGAGGACTGTGTTTCTAATAATTTCCTATCTTAAACTCCTACTAACACTGATTTTGTTGGTATTCCTGTGTTAACATATGGTAAACTACTACTAAACTACTATTACATAGACTACTCTGCCATCCGCTAAGTTCAGTTGGCACGCAGTCATTTTTGTGATGTTTGCGGCATTGTGCACTTGATCGGTGCAACCCAGCTTGACATGGCGGTAAAGTAATTTTCAAGTTGAGCAGAAAAATGAATTATAATTATCTTCTTCATCTAAATTCAATGTTACGAGGAAATTGATAATCCTAATCAAGGGATACTAGATTAAACCACTTAATATCTTGGAAATAAGTGGCCTTGAAAGAGGACTGAAGTTATGATGATACGACAGAGGCGACGAAATATGAAGATCGTAACATATCTGTTGACGTAATGTTTTTCATGATGATGAGAAGTAGCTGTCGTCTTTCCACCAGCTTTATAGGGTACGGACAGAGATGAATTTGAGTTAGTGGAATTTCATCTGACAAGAGAAGGCTGTTTCACCGCACTAACTTAGTGTGATGTGCGGGGGAGTTGGGGAGAAGGTTGGTACTAATACAATTATTTCTGGTCTTCTCACTTAGTAAAGGGATCAAATGGACAGCAAAATGACTTAACAAGGACAATTGCCATGAAACTAAGGACAAATTAGAAGAGACAATGCGAAACGAAATAAGGAAAATACAACTTACCTTGTTCCCTCAAGGACTGGGTTCTGCGTTTATTCTCTGAAAACATATAAAAAGAAATGAGGAAACATAAAAGATAAAAAGGTATATATGTGTATATTTATCGGAAGACGTTGTGGAGTCTTATCTGATAACTTAATTAAGAAGAGAAAGCAATGCACTACTGACACCATTGCAGATTTCTAATACTGATATCTCTCAAGAGTAAATAAAAAACTGTAATAGATGGGCCTATACTATGGAACTGCTTCAACGAGGATAGTAGGTACCGATTTCCTAGCTTTAGGCCTAAGTGTTAAATTCCACAAACATATTAATCTGCCATTACATATCTTTGAAGAAATAGACGTACAGTATACATTTCAAACTGCAATGTAACTGCAGTGAAGTAGGCTACTTGATACCACTATCTAAGGGGAGACATACAGGTTTCGCTACCAAGGAATAGGAGAAATTCATTACTTTTCTTCTCAGGAATGAATTGTTCTGTAATCTTGTAATCTGACGTGCTCTCTATTGACTACTTCTGCAATAGCATACTGTTTTCAGAATTAATGAAACAATTATAGTTATGAGTAATCATCGATACAAAATGCCAGCCTTGTTTCATGCACTGAAATTACGTTTATATTTTAATTTAAACAAAAATTAATATTTCTGAGTGATTCTTTCTTCTGTCTTTCTTAATATCATATGAACATCATTTACGATATTTGAAATATATACACTATAAGTACTTGAAAAAATCCATGAGAAGTCATTTTTTTTACTCTTTTATAAAAAAAAAAAAACATTATAGGTCTAAAAATATTATGTTAAGTCGGTGGATGTAGGTGGTGTTGTTTAAGTCATATTACCAAATAAACAGGAAAAACAATCATTCAGAAATGTTGACTTTAGGGGAAATTATCACGAAAGCGGCATTTCAGTGCACGAAACGTGGCTACAATTTTGTAACGATAATTATTACTTGTAACTGCAATAGTTTAATTAATTCTGAAAATAGTATGAAATCGCACATTTTCCGAAGGCCTACATATAGGCATATTTTAAATACATTTCATTATAAAACTTTTGTAGGCTATATCACCCACAATTTTTGACAAATTTACGATTTCTGCAATTTCTTCAAATCCATATCATCATCGCATTGGAGAATACATCAATTATTTAAATATATTATAGCGTAAGGTATTGTATAATGTAACTGGTGATATCAGTTTAGATATACATATATAAATTTTAAGTGGGAAAACACTGGTTGGTGGCTGTTACTGTTATTTAACAACGTATGTGAACTGTTATTTAGGCGTGTAAACGTTACCGATATGTTGGGATTTTGTCTCGCAGGAGTTCTTATTAAAGGTTTGTATATATACAGACGTATGGAACTGTAGCATTTACGCAAACACTTAAACGGCATTACCTGGAATTTCTTAACAGAGAGTCGAGAAGTGTATTATCTAAACAAAATATACTGATAGATAGCCGATTTTTCAAAAGGATTTAAATGAATATTTCGTAAGGTTTAATATATAGGCTAAATATGGCCTAGTATTCTCAGGATTAAGTAGGATTAAATATCATTGTGGAATTATAAATGCTACTGAAACAGGTTTTGGTTTACGATTTTCTTATGCTTCTCTTATACCCATTTTAATATAATGCTATGAAATTTGTGGCCGCTTTAAAGCCAACCAAACCGTTCACTTGGGGGCGGGTGTTGAAAGCGGCGGCGGTTACGGGCTCTTAACGTTAATGAACATTTACTTAGATTAATGTTTCACACGAAATCTTCCTTTCCTCAGGAGAGAGATAAGCTCCATCTTTCCAAACATCAAAGCAGTAAACAATTTCTTTTCCCTTTGGTACCACAAATAAAATATAAGATGGAAATTAAAACAATCAGAAGTAAATTAATGCTCTGATATACTATTCAAATATTCTTCTAGGTGCATCTAGATTATATAGAGACTTTGCAAATATAGGCTAACTCCAAGAAATGAAATCAAACTCTAGAATTTAAATGGCAATAAACCTACTTGTCAATAGAAATAAGCTTATGTTGATTCTGAACGTTTGAGTCCAAGGACATGTTGGAAAACTTGATTCTGGACTTTCTATGATAAAATTTCATAAACGTAAGACAATTTTACAGTAGGATGAATTTTTAAAAATGCTTATAAGTAGCCTACTAGAGCTGCTATCTTCCTACAAAATTTTAATAGTCAATACTAAACTAAACTCCGTGACTTTGCATGCCTGAAGGAACTTGTCCTACCGTCCCACAGCTGCATGCATCATCAACCATAGGCAGATGGCCGGACTGGGGGGCATGTGGTCAGCATGCCGACACCCACGGCCGTTAACGATGGTCTCCGTGATCGGATCTGCTACTTTTCTATCAAGGAGCTCCTCAGTTTGAATCACAAAGCTGAGTGCACCCCGATCCAGACCTCCCTACCTCAGAAAAATCATAGGAGGAACCGAGGATGGAACCCAGGCCTGTGAATCCGTAACCACGAGACCATGCAGGCGGACAAGGGTTATTATATTCTATTATTATTTAAAATAGTTAAAGATCAGTAAAGGATATGTAGACATCGTTATTTACATTCTTTTAAGATGAAACCTGGTAATAAATTACAAGTTAAATCTTTAATGTGATAAGAGATATTAAAATTAAGACTAGCCCTTAAAAAAAAAACTTAAGTCGTAGTAGCGTACAATAAATCCACATTAAAAATATCAGCATCGGAGGTAGGTTCTTATTTATAAATTTAAATATGTTAATATGTACAGGAAAGCACTCAAGCATCCAGAGGAAGGCCTAGAGAAGCTACCATAGTTCCGGAGTATGGGGTGAGAAGAAAGTATCAACTCATTTTCAATCTCCGGTTTAGGAATAATTTTCATTCGACGGTCATCGGGGAGATACAGGTAACTAGAAGCATAATAAGCAGGACCTATAAAGGGAGAATCGCAGAAAATTGTCTCTGTTGAATATTAACTGATGATATTATAGGAGAAAAATTCCTCTGACACTGGGATTCGAACCCATGACCATCGGCTTTCCAAGAACTGATGAATTGAGCTGGCCAGATTTCGACTCACAACGTCAGATGGAACCTGTCTCCTATGATCGATTACCCTTAAAGGCCGGCCTCCCTGAAATATATTTACTTCTTATACAGTGTTGTGAGGCACACTAATTTCTGATTTTGTGACCGGACTTCCACTGTTGTTGTACAGTAACATATATAATGGAGATTTGTATTCATGAAACACAGAATATTGTCTCTTTTGAACATAAACATGAGACTATTATAGAAGAATTTTATGCATGGTTCTGTACAATAACACTGGAAAGCCGGTCGCAAAATCACTAATTAGTGTGCCTCACAATACTGTACATGACGTAAATATATTTCAGTGAGATAGACCATTAAGGATAATCGGTCATAGGAGATGATTCCATCTGGCGCTGTAAGCCTAAACCAATGGATATGGTAGGGAATGGAAAATAGAAAAGGATTTCATCCTAGGATGATTATGTTACCCGCCAGACTGTGTTCTAACAATTGTTTGCCCCGAGTCAGATATGCAATCCGCTAAATTGCGTTATATTAATTGTTTACCCCCGGCATGGATATTTATTTATTTTGTTGCTCTGCAAGTGGG
The DNA here is from genome assembly GCA_964059195.1 of Ectobius pallidus. NCBI lineage: Eukaryota > Metazoa > Arthropoda > Insecta > Blattodea > Ectobiidae > Ectobius > Ectobius pallidus. The sequence continues at coordinate 133,970,813 of CAXKWD010000006.1, read as the reverse complement.
TCAACAACCCGGTGGCAGTGTTGCAATAAATACCAGCCATACATATATACAAAAATGACATACTATACATAGTTACACATCAAATTTCACAACAGCTTACATACCTGATAAAAAAAAAAAAACTCTTTCCATTCAAAACTATAGCATATAAAAATTACACAATGAGAATAATATAGGGGAAAAAATATTATACATTATCATATACCTTATTCAATATATTTTTTTAAATGTTGGCGTTATGAGGAAACGTTTCGGAGGTTTCCGCAGGTAAGTCATTCCAATCCGGAATCCCTCTATCTAAAAAAGAAAATTTGACAATATTCGTTCTCTGATTCTGTGTTTGTGATCCTTCCTACTTTTGTAATCTGGTTCTTTAATTTTACTGTAAAGCTCTTCCCATGTAGGTTGTTTCGTGTATGCAATAATATATAAATTTTCATCTATTTATTTTCCTTTTAGATTCTAAAGATTTCCACCCTAGTGTTTTTAACATAGCCGTAACGCTGTCAGTTTGTTGGTGCTTATTCATAACAAATCTTGCAGCTTTTCTCTGCACCATTTCTAACTGTGTTATTAGGCCTGCCTCATACGGATCCCATACACTTATTGTTGGGAGCTGACGAGATGATCCCTGGCCAGACTGAGGAGCTCTTATCTGCAGCCAATAGCAGCGCTCCCCTACACGTTCAGTTATAGCACAACACCGTCTTCCCCCTGCATGCCACCACCAAATCACGGATCATCTCGTCAGCTCCCAACAATACAACATATTCTAAATTTTGTCTTACCAATGATTTATAAGCTAACTCTTTGGTTTTTAAGTTGCTTCCCCTTAATGCTCTAAATACGAAGTGCAATGTTTTATATGCCTTGCTAATTAAATTTCCTATGTGACCCGCAGTAGCGGTTACTAAATATTGTCGTAAATTATGCATATGAGGCATCGCGGATGATAAAGGATTTTTTTTTAAAACAAGCGATTGATAAGAATTGTTTTTTGTCTGCAAGTTCAGTTACCTTCAGGATGGGTTTTAGGAAACACACACTGCACTTCGTTCCTCATTTCTAGCCTCCAAGAGGACGGATTGACAATGGAATTATTATTTGGATTGATCAATACATGCTAAAGAGCAAGTAAGTTTTTGTGTGTAACCATGATCTTTGTAGTTAGATTCTTTTCTAGGAAAGTAGAATTCTACTCACCTTGAATTTCTTGGCGTTAGTTTGATTTTATGTGTTGAATGTTTACTAGCCCGCTTACAATGTGATCAATCATTCATTGTCTGTGATTTATAATGTAAATTTGTTTTAAATGTAAAAGAGGACTTGTGCAGTTTTTTGGAAATTATTAGTGCTCATTGAAGGTAGCTCCCTGCTGACTTGGGATCATGAGTAAAGCCATCCCAATTGCAGCAGGGAAGATATGTTAACTCTTCTGTAGTATATACCTTTGCTGTTTAATAGGTTTAATCTCAGGGTTGAATTTATTTAGAGTGAGAAAATCAGACTCTGTATATTGAAAGAAGACTGTCCACGGTATGTAGAGTGATAATTATTAAATGTAAATAGAGTGTTCATATTAACTTAGCTTTGTAGGCAAGTCCTCGTCTCTATTTAATAACAACGATAGAGAAGTATATCGTCTTATGTGCGAAGACTGAGCCTGGAATTTCAAGTTAGGGGTGTAATCTGAATAAATGTTTGGATGGTAGCAGTTAAAACATCATCGGTAAGCAGAATATCTGGTGTGTTGAATCTGGGTTCAGCTGCTTTAATGTATTTGTACATATATATTTTAAATACATTGGATATGTGTGTTAGGGGTGTTTGTCAGATTTGTGGTCTTGTTACTGCTACATAACAAGCCGAATTCTGGCTAGCTCAGTTGGTAGAGCAGCGGCACGGAAAGCCGACGATCATGGGTTCGAATGCCAGCGTCAGAGGAAATTTTCTTCTGTAATATTCTCAAGCGTATAAACACTTGTAAGATATATTTTAGTCGTGAAACGGTATTCATAGATGTCACTGCAATTCAAAGGAAATATACCAAGAAACAGAGTAGGTCCCTGCGATCTAATTATTGCACTTCAAGAGGTGCTGAGTACATGATTTGTTTTATGCATGCAGACACAAAGACAGACATTCAGACAGACAAATGGTATGAGCGATATTGAGAAGTGCTCTGTAGGATTTCTGTACGTGACTCTAATATTAACACTGCTTTTATAATGGAAAGCAAACCGAGACAAACACACGTGGACGAAAACCTTCACAC